>VZUI01097546.1:158641-241870 GCA_013401135.1 Cettia cetti
TGCTTTTTTTTTTTTTTTTTTTTTTTTTTTCAGAACATGAGCATTTAGAAGTGCTTGGGCAGACTCTGGGCCATATATTTTCTTCTTGCATGCTTGCATCTTTCACATAACATTCATCTGGGAACCTTCAAAGAGAGTCCTGAGCACAGTGTGCCTATAGGAATAGGAAAATAGGATAATTGAGTCCTCATGCTAGAACTGATAAGCAACTTAAAATGAAATTACTCTAATAACTTAATATAAAGATTTGTGGCTGTTTGTTTGCAGCTTCATCAGTCTGTGAAGTATAACAATGCACAGCTTAAAATGGTCTCAGATGCATCTGATAGTTTGATAGACAAATTGGACCAACAGAAACCTCTGTGCTGTTGTGATTTAGGAGGACTAAGAAAAAAGAACCTGAAACAATTATGTTTTTTATTATTCTACTTTCAGCTTCTGTTAGTCTCTGTATTTTTATTCAATTGAGTAAGTGTCAGCTAAGGATTCTGTCAATGGGTTTACAGGAGTGATTCATACAGTCTCCTTCACCAAAAGAAATAAATTAATTTTAAAATATGAAATGGTTAATGTGATTTTTGAGTAGTTAATATATGTGTGTGTGTGAGTTGGTGTGTTTATAGCTGGTTACAGACTTGGTAGAGTGATAGAGGACCTCCTAGGTAATTATCCTGCTGCAGACTTCCTTTAAGTATGCCAGCAGGTGAAGGGAGATTCCCTCAAACATTTCTACAAAGGTTTTTACAAGGCAAAATTAAGTGTATGTGAGAGGTTGATATTCTCAATGATAATTTAAGGAAAGCATAGACTTCCAGATTGCAATGACCGTGGATTAGCTTAGACTCGAAGAGGATGACACAAACACCGATGTTATGGCTGTAGCTTTATTTTTGCAATGTGATTGACATAACTGTGCTTGAGAATAGGTGGCATATAGTACCTGGATATAAAGTGACCACCCAAGATGATGAAAATATTAACAAATCCTATGGGGCAGGGGGTTGTGCATGGGAAATGTCGTGGGGGAACAAGGAGATGCATGCAGCTGAGTTTGAGGTGGCATTCTCCTCCTTTCCAAGCACATGATCTGACAGTTTGGTTTCTTTTATGTATTTTCTTAGTCATCGGCCAAGAGCCACCTGGTTGTTTCTGGGTCTGCTAATTGCAGGAGCTAATAAGTACATCTCACCTTTTGATAGTTTGCTAATGTTGTGAGGTAGCACAGGAACACTTGCTCTGGGCAGCTCCTTTTTCTTTCCTGGTGCTGTGGAGGACTATTGCTTAGCTCTTGTCCATCAGGAAAGATCAGGACCATGTGCTTGATCACAGATGTCTCTGCCTCTGTTAAGGCTGAACAAAGGCTCTGCTGTTTACTTTTTGGTAGCTTGCTAGCTCAGGTGAGTTCAGACTTAGGTATTCTTGTGCACCTAGCATGCAATCATCTTTCTCATTTGGGCTCTGATGAGAGTGGCATTAGTGAGTCATCTTCCTGCCTGGCCAAAGCTTTCACTAATGGCAAATCTTTTAACAGCAAAAGTTTCCAGGCAGAATCTGGGCAAGGCCCTGAGACTGTTATTTTTATATATTGCTATTTGAGACCAGACGCATAATTGCTGAGAGCATCATGGAAAGTAACATGGCCTCTAAGCGATCATTAACAGCAGAGTTTGGACTGAATTCAGCACTTCCCAGCTGGCCATAGTCAAGAAGTGGAATTGCTAGAGTAACTTATTTAAGTAAAAATACTAATTTGTGTTTGCATTTTGTGTATGTGTAAAATAGTTGCATGAACACAGTTGGAGCCAGAAATGTAAGTTTGAACTGTAGCTGAGCTGTAGCTGAGCCTGTGTTTCATGTTAAAAGATTAAAAAAGCTTCAGTAAGTAGCCCTATACTCATGATCAACAACAGACATTTACTGGAAGGTTTAACTGCATTGCCCATGCCAGTATTTGAATTATTTGATCTTCTAGTATAGCGTAATATAATTTGACAGTGGTAGGTTGGGAAACATTTTAAATACATAAATACATATGCATGAAAATCTGCTCAAGTGTTTGTTCTATTCACTGCAATGTGCTTTGGGCAATCAATCATTAATAACAGTAACAAGAGAAGGGGTTATGCCCTTCTTGAATTTCTTGGATTGCAATAGCACCTACGGGATTTTACCATGCACCTCTGAAATGGGTATCAAAATTGATGTTGATTTTGGAGCCTGTGCTGTTAATATTTACATGTGCTTGCTGCTTCTGGGCCTCAGATAGCACCTGTGTTGGGCCTGGAACAATCCTCTGACATTCTTGGGGTTTGGACAGTGTCCCATCTTTGAAACTATTGGTTAAACCCTATGGCTGGAAGTCACAAAACCAGGAAAGGCTTATTCAGGCAAGCACAAGTTGGATTTGGCCTCTAGACTCATGCCCCTGAAATTGCTTTTGAACAGAACCCGTGTGAGCATGTGGTGAGCTTGACAGCAAGGCCAGATGTGGAGGACCACCAGGCCTCCATTTCCATAGCTATCACTTAGATTACATGTTCCTTTTAGCAGGTCAGTAAATCTTTGGCAGGCACCATCTATACTTGTTTAAACATAGTTAAGATTTTGTATTCTCTGGTATATGCTCCTTTAACCTTGATCTTTTAAAGACAAAGGCTTAGTGTGACTCAGAATACAGTGCTGCAGAGCCAGACTGTATTTCAATATATGTTATAGTCCCTACTAAAGAGATTGGCAGAAGTGTTGGATGAAAAATCAGGCAAAATAAAGTGGAAAGGAATCAGTGATAATGAGTATGGGAGGAAGAAAATTATGTAAACTATGTGTTGTGTAATCTAATTGAGATTAAGTACTTGCAGCTGTATTCATGTGTGTGCCTTCTTTCTTCTATGAGAAGATACTCAATTTTCAATATACTAGATGTGAACATTCATGGCAGGTACTTTTTTTGTACAGCAGAGTAATATGATATATTGAGTTGTTTGTAAAAGATGGAATGAAATAATAGGTGATTAATTGTCAGCTCAAATTCAACCTCAGATTTTGATGTAATCTCCTGATTTGCATGTATGGATATTTTGAAACTTGTCCACTTCCCTAGGTAAACAAAAGCTGCATTGCAGCTGGGCCTTGTGTATTTTTTTCTCCTACTTTGTTGTAAGATGAAATTTGACCATTTTCACCATTATAAGTTGGAACAGCTTGTTGTGCAGGTATTTTCCTTCCCATCAGGATTTGGTCAAAGTCCTTGAAACTGATGCCCTCACTGAAGAGTCAGCTAAACTGTCTGGTTGTTGTTGTGCTTGCACACAGCTGCTTGCAACGGGGATGTGTGGTACAGGTTCTTTAGCAGAAGTTAGGATGTCATAGAAATAACTGAAACTCTGATGTTACTGGAGGACCACAATGGATGGATGTAAGTTGTATTGCAAAGGGAGGGAGGGAAAAAGAGGAGGAGTTTTTGTTGTGCTCTTTGTTGAAGGAGAATCTTGAATGTGTCTTGAATGGTAATACCAGCCCTATGGAATGCCACTGGGTCAGGATCAGAGGTGTTGTATCCAAGGGGAATCTTGCAGTATACTTCTGCCTCTGACTTCCAAATCAAGACAATAAAATCAACAAAGTGATATTTGGATCATTTAGGCAAGTTTTGTGTCAACACAACCTGGTTCTTAGGGGTGATTTAACCCACTGAGACATTTGTTGGAAGAATATTGGAAGAACAGTGAAGCAGCTCACGCATCATCCATCAAGTTTCTGGAATGCATAGAAGATTGTTTTCTCACTCAAATGTTAGATGTGCCAACCAGAAATGAGGCACTGCTGGAGATGTTACTCACAAACCAAGAAAAACTGCTTTGTAATATCTCAGTTAATGATAGCCTTGGCTCCAGTGATCACAGTATTGTGGAGTTTGGGATCCTGCTGAGCATACTGAAGGTTAGTGCTAAGGAATAGGTATTAGATTTTTAGAAGCTTAGCCAGGAGGGATTCTGTGGGAAGCTTCCATGGAGGATAAAGGAGCTAGTGAGTGCTGGGAATTTTTTTGGTAATACTCCCCTGGAAGCAAAAAAACATTTCATCCCCTTTAAAGGTGGGGACTTAGGTGGAGCAAGAGACCCTCTTGGCTTCACTGTGACCTTCCAAGTGTGCTCAAAACCAAGAGAAGTGTACCAGAGATGGAAAAGCAGACAATACCCCTTGAGAACTATAAGGGCACTACCAGGGCATGCAGAAATGCATTTAGAAAACCAGAAGCTCAGCTCAAATTGAAATTTGCCAGAGATGTCAAAAACCACATTGAAAAGTACTTCAGGTATGTAAGCACCAAGCAGAAAGAGGAGGGAAATACTGGCCTGGTAGTAGAGGGGAAGTAGTCACCAATAAGACTGAAAAGGCAAAGCTTCTCAACACTTTGTCCAGCTGTCTTTACCAGGATTGTTGGGCCCCTGGCCTTGGGGACAAAACCCCAGGCTGATGCACACATGGACCCATTGTCAGGGAAGGAACAGTTTCTATGTGATCTGTGACAGCAGCTTGGGTCCAGTGATCAATGTACCCTGTCATTGTCCCCATTAGGGTGTTAAGAGAGCTGCCTGTCAGCATTGGGAGGCTGCTCTCTGTAATCTCTGAGTGGTTGTGAATATTGGGAGATGTCCCAGAAGATCGAAAGAAGGCTAATATCACCCCCATCTGCAGGAGGGGATTAAAGAAGGATTCAGAAAATTTTAGGCACATCTATCTTACAGTCTCACATCAGTCCCTGGGAAAATTATGGAACGCATCCTCTCAGGGGGCATCACAAGTCAGATGAAGCACGTGATTGGGAAGAGCCACCATGGATTCGCCAAGGGCAAATCGTGCTTGACAGATGGGATCACCCTTTATGACAAAGTAACTTGCTTGGTCGACATGGTCTGAGTGGTGGACATTGTCTACCTGGATTTCTCCAAGGTTTTTGATATGGCTCCCCAAAGCCCTGTCCTGGAGAAGCCTATGTGTTAGGGTCTGGACAAGTGGTCCCTGTGGTGAGTGGGGAACTGACTCAGAGGCAGCACGCAGAGGGTGGTGGTGAAAAGCTCTTCAAACAGGCAACCTCACACAGGTGGGGCCCCATGGGGGTTGATACTGGGCCCAGCACTGTCTAGTATCTTCCTAAGTAAGCCTTAAGATGTGATCAAGTGGAAAGCTGAGGGGGGAAAGTGGATGCTTCAGAAGGGAGAGCCATCCTGTAAGGAGACCTGGATAGGCTGGAAGAGTGGCTTAACAAGACATTTGGCAAGTACATGTGGTCTTGAACCTGGGAAAACGTAATCCAGGAAAACAGGAATCTATCTTGCTGAGGAGCAGCTCTGTGGGAAGGGACCTGGTGGATGATGAGTTCAATATGAGTGGACAGTGTGCTGCTCCAGCAAAGAAAGCCAACAGGGTGCTGGGTGGCTTCAACAAGGGCATCACCAGCTGACAAAGAAATCACTACTGTTCCACTACACACAGCTTGTCATGCCTTGAATACTGTGTTCAGTTTTGGTCACTGCTATGCAGAAAAAGTTGTGGACAGGTTGGAAAGTGTCCAGAGAAGGGACACAGAGATGATCAAAGCACTAGGAAGCTTGCCATATGAAAAAGGACTGAAAGCTTGATTAGTTCAGCTTTGACAAAAGAAGATTTAGGGGGCATGCAAGGGGACCACTATGTTCCAGTATTTCAAGGATGGCTACTAAGGAGATGGAGACTCCCTTATTACAAGGAGTCAGGTGGAAAAGATGAGGTGTAATGCATACAGTTTACTCCCAGGGAGATTACAGTTGATCATAAAAGAAGAATTTTTCACAATTAGAGCAATCAGCCATTGGAATATTCTCTCCAGAGAAGCGGGGGATTCTCCAGCATTGGACACGTTTGATATTCTACTGGACAGGGTGCTGGCCCATTCTGTGATTCTCCATACCAGGTCTTTAATGCAGATGTGAAGAGACATGGGAAAAGTTTCCACTTTTTTTTTTTTTTTTTTTTTTTTTTTGTAAGTGGATGGCTATCATTAAGTTATTCTAACATGGCTTCAAGTCTCTGTTAGGAAATACAGTTTCACTTCAGGATTTGCTTTATGAGAAGCACTACAAGGAGTAATGGTTTGGAAACCTAAGCCTGGAAAAAGTCAGAGGCTGTGAGTGGGTTCTATTGCAGTGCAAAGCTGCTGCTGCAAAGGGGGAATGTCACTAAGGCTGTATTAGTTTAATTTGAAAATGGGCTGAGAAGAAATCAAAATATTGAATATGACTAAGAAAGTCAGTGTACAAAAGCAAATAAAACAATAATCCTACAATAAAAACAACAGCTGCAAAGAACGTCTCAGACCCTTATGCCTTAGACTGTCTATTTTGGAATAGTTTGTGTGTGATGCTAATGAAGATGCAATTCCATATCAGGAGTGTACCGATTGGTACAACTGACCTTAATAGGAAAGTAGCAAATCTATCACAGGAGGCCTCTCATTTTTGTGTCAGTACATTTTAACGTAATCCAAACATCTGAACCTAAGATGCCCAAGTCCTAGGAAGTGATCTCAGCCTTTATCTCACCTCTGGGAAAGCAGTTCTCTTTTCCCTGGGTGTTTGTCCTTATTCTGAAAATTTTGCATGGCTCAGTCTTACTCCCTATCACTTCTTAGAAAAAGCTCCTCTCTGCTTTTTCATGTGTGTCTTGTCTTTCCTTGACATTGCTTAGATCCTGAAGTATTTCTCAAGATCCAGTTTCTGTTCAACTGAGAACTTTTGAAGTAAGCACATGTATATTTAGAATTTAGTGATGTTTCTTTGAAGAACTGTTCTCACGCTCTTTGAAAAGCTCTAATGAGTTTCCTTAGTTTGATTTAGAAACATAAAACAGCTCACTGTTATTGTAAAGACTCCAGGTATGTTTCATAATACTTCTTATGGAAATGTCTGTTGCTGCAAGAGAAGAAAAAAAAGGGAAGTCTGGGTTTTGTTTGTTAGTGGACTGGCAGACAAAAAACAAACTAAGAACAAAAATCAGATCTACATGCCACCATTTTGTTTGATAAAGTTTAAATATCTGCACTAATCAGATGCATACGGATATTAGTCTTGGTGTAGAAAATCATCTTTTGATTTAGCATGACTCAGCACTTCATTAAAATGGGATCTATCACTCAATTAATGCAATGAATTAAATGAAAGCACTTCTAGAAATTACCTTGAGGAGGGGAAAATCTTATTTCTCATGTTTCTCAGACGAAAGTTGAAAGCTTGGAACTCATCACAACGGTATGGACGCAATAAAGAAAACCCATCTGTCTTTTATGAAGAGTTCCTAGGTGTATGTGCTAGGAAATCTTTGCTGTATTGTCCTTACCTTCCCATTCCACTGTGCATTAGGTCTCCAGACAGAATAAAAGCACTTCACACATGCCAGTGACAACAAAGGCAGCATGCCAGAATTGGGTACTGTGGTGCAAATCAAAAAGAATTCTATTAATATCACTCTTTTTCTCTTGAAAACTAACTGAAGTGATGCACTTTTCAGATAGTGCCTTTAGGAACTGGGCATCATTTAGTGAAGTGCCCGGCTTGGTGTTTGCACATAACTGGATGTACTTTGGAAGTGAACTAAGAATCTGGATGAGAAAATAAAACTGATTGAACTGCTGTTTAGTTCCTCTCAAGGCAATTCAGTTGCAAAATGCTTTATCCAACATATTTTTAGTAGGAGTATTTGTACTTTAGTATGGCCTTGGTTCTTGTTTTCAACAACCTCTCCTCCATCTTCATCTGATAAACATATTAGCAGAAAATATTGACCCTAATTACAGAAACACTTCTGACTGACATTGATTGTGAAAATAATTAATCAGTTTATTTCAAAATGACACGCAATTCTTGCTAAATATCAACTGTTTTTTATATTATCTGACATTTCCCATAGTCTGAGAATTTGTTGAAAACTATTTATTTTACATATATTCATCTCTGTCCCATTTTTTTTCTTTTGGAAATGGAAGTGTGGTAGCTTTTCCTGCTTTGTGGTGCATTTAGACAAGTTAGAGTCCTTTTCTTTGCTCTTCTCTCTAACTGGGGAAGGATAACTACAGCCAGGGAAATTAGTGGCACTAGTTAGCCTGTGGTTGTGTCCAGCATAGATACTCTGAGATTTCTACCAAACTGTAGGGATATTTTCCAGTTCCAATAAGAATCCCTAGATGAAAAAAGGAATTATGAGGATATATATATAATGTGATACACACTATTGTCCCTATTATATACACCTATTTATTTATGTAGGAAGTTGTCCTATGTGGAAAAGCCCCAAAAGTATTACCTACATTATATATTCATGTGTTTTTTTAACCTGAGGAGTAATACTGAATTGAGGATGTTAGTCTTACAATCATTTAGGTTGGAAAAGACCCTTTAGATCCCTGAGCCAAAATATTAACCTAGCTCTGCCAAGCCCACCACTGAACTGTGTCCCCAAGTGCCACATCTACATGTGTTCTAAATACCTCCAGGAATAGTAACTTCACCACTTCCCTGGGAAGCCTATTCCAGTGCTTGGTAGCCCTTTCAAGTGAAGACATTTTTCCTAATACCCAATCTGAACGTCCTCTGGAGAAACTTGAGGCCATTTCTTGTCATCCTGTTACTTGTTACCTGGAAGAAATCAGCCCCACCTCACTCCAGCCCTCTGTTCAGGCCGTTGCAGAAAGCAGTAAGACCTCCCCTCAGCCTCCCTAGACATAAGTATTTAGAATGTGTTTCAGCTGTCTCCTGAAAGATATTTTGCTCTCTATTTAGTGGTGTTGTTATTACTGAAACTTCTGAAGCATGAGGTAGGGAGGGGAGAGAGGTGGTGGGAGAAATCAGGCCATTTAGATCCAGAGCATGCCGGCACGCTGACCTCAGGGTACTACGCAGCAGGACACTGTGTAAAGGGGAAAACTGTCTTTTTGCTTCCACAAAGAGAACGTTAAGGGGAAGCAGGAGGGAGGTGTTATTTTCACAGTGAGGTCAAAACCTGCTCTGTTGGTACAGTGTCTGGATAAGGCTCTAAGCAGGCTTGATCACAGCAGGGGGAGGCACTTCAGCATTCTCTTCATATTATGGTCAGAGCAGATTGCCCTGAATTATTCCACCCTGATGATGTTCATCTTCAGGCTTGCAGCATTGCTGCTGCCATTCCCTTTGTATGCAAACCTAGGCTAGCAGCTTTCTAATGCAGCTAAGTCTTCATTTGTCAAATGTGATCATGCTCCAGAGGTGCAGGTTTTCTGTTACATGATAGCACCCAAAAAATAGGAATTCTCTATTTTTGGTGTCTGATGGTCTGCTTGGAAAAATTCAGGTGTGTGGAACCACCTTAGAGTGATCCCAGGGTGATAGTCTCACTGTAATTTCAGGTATAAGGAGCTCCTTTCCTGACTGTTTCTGGTGAATTTCAATACAGGATTTTGGATGCAATTTATGGCTGTTAGGAGTTGTGGCCAGCCTGACACCAAACCACAGGCCAGCTTTTTCTCCTGGCATTGACACCACTGAAGTTTGTAGCATGGCCGCAGGTGCCAGGCTTTGTGAAATTGCACATTATCCCCCTCCATATGGAGTCACCATTTTACAGACTTCCAACGAGGTGGGGTCACTCCACAGATGTTTGGATTGATGCTGCTACTCTTGGACAAAGAAGTAATGAAATGTGGAAAAGGGAAAGGAATAATGGTTAACTTCAGAGTGATAGTTTGAGAAAGGTGCCACCTGAGGACCATCTCTTTTCAACCACTAGTCTTTAAATTGTGAACCAGTTTTTAAGTTGATATTTTGGATCCTGAAGCATTCACAGACATTTTGAGAGAGCTTCTCTGAAAAGGGTAAGACATCTCTACCTTGTCTGCCTTAGATGAGTGAGCTTTTATCACATTGAAAACCAAGTCCATCACGGGTGCTGTATTAGTTCAGTTGCTCTTGACCCTCCCAACAGAAAGTGCTGTGATCAGATCTCTTGATTAGTGTTCAGGTACAGAAGTTAACAAAATATTGTATAGAAAATCATTTATGACTGCTTTTCTCAGTTAAACTGCCAGGGGATTAATTTCCCTGCCTTGCCCTTCTGGAATAGATGAGAACAGTCCTAATCAAAGTTTTTGTCAAGTTAGCATCAATAAATTGGATTTTCTTCTTCCCCATCAAGAACAGCAGCATTGTTCTCCTTTCTGCAGAGTCATTAAACAGAAAGGAATTTTCATCCTTCTCTTGACTATGAAAAAGAGAGGTAGGGAAAACCAGATGCTCTGCAGTAGTAGCAGAAGCTGGACACCAATTACATTTCTCTAAGTAATCAGCAGAGAACTAATTTATCGTTCTTAAATGAAGGCCCATATGCTCATTGATTTTAGCCATACTGTAAAATCTGTTTTTCATGGTCTGTGTTGGGGAGTAAAAAAAGACTGGAGTGAATATATGTGTTTGGCAATACTAAAGCTTTTATTGTATGAGCAGGAAAGTATTTGTGATTGCTGAAGCTGTCAGGGTTTACTGCAACAAACTGGAACACTGAGGCAGAATGATCTGTGACCTAAAAATTGTATAGATCTCTTATCAACTAATACAGATGCTCTTTGCTGGTTTAGGGTCAGCATATTTAGATATTTCTGTATTAGGATGCTGCTGAGTCACATAGAGGCATTATTTCCTTCCTTGTTGCTAAATCTTCTGCCAGTCAGTGATGGCTTGAAACTATATATGAAAGCTGAAGGACAAGGCTTAGATAAGTACATATCCTGGAAATAGCATACGTTCTTTAAATTTTTTTTCACTAATGTGAAAAAAATTCTTTAGTGCTTGGACTGGTGTACTTGTAAGAAAATGTACTGTATCTTCACTTTGTAAAAGGATGCATGTTATTCAGAGATAGTGTTATTTGAGAAAGTAAGTATTCTAGAAAAGCGAGGATGCATGGATTTTGAAGAAAAGAGACTTTCAGGAAATACTTCAAGATAAAAGGAAACGAGTGGTGGACGTGTGGTTCTAAGTGCTATGGAGAATTGCCTCTCCCTCAAGGTATTTGCATTTCAGGACTACAGAATGCTGAATAATAGCAAAATATTTAAATATGGTTTTGGAAGACTGAAAATTTTTGGGAGGGCAAAACTGTCTTGATGTTTACTTTCTTATTACTGTATCTGTCATCACAAATTTAACTGTTACTTGCCTGTGTTTGTAGAAGCATGAAGAGAATTTTGCAATATGTTTCAGTCAATTATGTTTCTGTTCCACATGTCAATAATGTCTGCGTGTTCATAATTTATGCTAATTCAAGTGTCTGAGGACAAAGCTGGTCTTTGTAGTTATAAACATGTTGGAATTTATTAACTGACATGACTGTCATAAAGCACTATTTGACTGGAGTTTATTAAACCATTAACAAATGCTTAATACCTCAGAGGGAACTGTCAAAGGTGAATGCTATTATCTAACCATGTCTAGACTACTTGTCAGGCTAGCAGAGGAATTGGCAAGTCTGCTATTTTTAGTTAGGATTAAAATAAGTGACTTGAACTAGAAACTGAAGTTTGTGTTATCTAAAAATACTGGGTAATAAGCATATTTCTTGTCTTTGAATATGATCTCTTTTTATCATACTTGGAATTTATTGGAGTTGTGAGCTTTTAGTACTCGCTGTACCTTTAAGGAGAGATGCTATGAGAGTGACAGTGTATTACCACTGTGAAGTACTGAATGTTTCAACTATTAGGGTATATTCATTAGTAGTGCATTGAATATGTTCTTGGTGTCCTTTTCTAAATGACTGTGGTCAAGTCGCAAAGTTTGCTGAACTCATAATTAGTCTCGCCTTTGATCCCAGTGACCTTTGAATCATGTTGTAAGCATTTCATATTTCCCTGTAATTTGATTCTTCTTTCTTGAAGTACCCTGGGATCTTAAATGCCTTTGCTTAAGATGTCCTTGGGCTCTCATTCTTTGCTTTGAAAAAGTATTTATGTATCAGGGCATTATGTAAACAGATATTTATGAAGTTAGTTACTAAGGTAGTTGATCTCAGTGAGAGTTTGGTGTAAACATCTGTTGCCTTACGAAAATGATTTTTTTCATTATGTTGACCAAACAAATATTAAAAATGGCTGATGATTTTTTACACTGAAATAAATCAGTGTCTTCAAAATTCAACTATGAAATGAGAGCAACTTTGTTTGAGCAAATAGCAGTATTACTCCTAATTACTGTTCATGTCAGGTTTACTGCTTTGAATGTGAGGAAAAGTTGAATACCTGTCTATACCTAGCAAGAGATCACATTTACTGAAATTCTGTGCTAATTAGCACACAATCTACAGTATAGAAGTTATGCGTTCACTGCATTTTTTTTTTACCAGACAGTGTTTCTATCACAGTTCAATCCAACTGAATTCCACTTCTGTACAGTCCTTCAGAGAACTCAGAATGGGGTTGTTAGATTTGTGTTAGGTTAAGGCCTTTCTTTTGTCTATGGGTCTGTACATTGGGTTTCCAGTGATATTTTTGTATCCACTGATATGGGCTTCAAGTGGATTAGGATGTGGCTACCTAAGAGGCATGGCTTTTGCACAGCCATTTTTCTACAGCTGTTAACAGCAAACTCAACCAAGATTGCAAATGGAAAATAGGAGTCAGGAATGCAGCAGCTCCCTGAGGCTTCTGCCTTCCCACTTGGTTTGCATTACCAGCATTTTCCACCACCTGCCTTCTAAATAATACCTTTATATTTAACCCATATTTCTTGTGGTGTCCCGATTTGTTATAGTCATCTGGGGTGATTGATGTAGTCTCTAATTAAAACCAAATCCTTGCAAACTGCTAAGACAGTTCTGTGGTCCATTTCTACCTTCAGCTTCAAGAATGCACTGCGTGTTTTATATTGCCATTTCTATGAGTGTGTCTGTCATTGTTCTGAGCTTCCAAGGAGTAAGGTCCAAAACTCTGGAGGAAAAGACAGGTATTAAAGTGTCAACAAGAAGTTAACAGCTACCAAGCTTTGGTAGCACTTACCAAATTCTGCTTAGCGTTCTTTACTACTTTGAGGCACATGTAAATGCTGCAGCACTCATTGTCATTGTGCACTATCCCACTAGAGTAGCAGTGCTTTTTTTCCCTTGCCTTTCTTTGCCTGCTCTGTGGAATTCTGCTGAATTCAGACACTGCCTTCCAATAAGAGGTGTGTTTAGGAGCTGCAAAACAGACTAGGCTGCTTGTTTCCAAGCCTGGCATCTGTATGATTGACTCCATCATCCTCTCTGACCCCTAGTCCAGCCCTGCTGCTCAGAGCTGTGGCAGCTGTGGAACTGTCTGAAGGGGCTAGCAAAGGGTTAGATGGCTGCTGGGTCGTTATGCAGATGCAACTGTCAGGAGTTTAGCACCCTGTTTGATGTCTGGGAACATACAGAAAAACAGCAGTCAGATTTTTTTTCACAATCTCTCCAAAGACCACACTCTTGTAAAGATTTTAAAACACTGCCCATAGATGTTTTCTTGCTACATAAAAATAAGCTCTCATACCCTGGTGCCTGAGCCAGTATGTTCTGGTGGTGCTGTTACTTACACTTCATATCTGTGGGTCAGTGACATATGAGGCATTATACTTCAGAACTGTTGTGTGTTAGTTAAGGACAGATTTTTTTTCCTCCAGATAAAAACATTACATTTATTTCCTTATTCTTGGGACAAATTAATCCAAGCCAGTAAGATGGTATTTCATCTTACTAACAGAACTGGGTCTGCACCAAACCTCAGAGCACAGCAGTCCATAGCCAGATGGACCTTTGCTTGTCTCTTTCCTTGCCACTTTTATAGTTTGCAATCCCTAAGCAGCTGTTACCTGGTTTGCACATCAAGAGTTGATTCCTTTCTGCTCTGGTACCGGTGGGTGTCAATGCTTGCTCTCTGCTGGGTCCTGCTGTTCATGCTCTTTTTCCATTAAGATCTGGAGTCTTCTGTAGTGGGAGAAGAGGTTTTAGAGAGGTAACTCCTGCAAAATAGCAGTGCAGTTCAGTTCAGTTCAGGCTGAAGTCTCTCAGTGGTATAGTCCCTGCCATCTGGGATTTTAAATTCAGAAATATTAAGGGATGAATTGAGCTGTTCCCTAATGAAATATCTGAGAAGTCTCAGGCAAAATTACAGTCACATAAGGCACATGAGATCAGGATAGCTTTGATGGTCTGGTGTTTTGTAATGACTGCTCTGTTTTGTGCTGGCAGCCAGCTCTAGTAGCTACCCCTCATGCTTCAGTGCCAGTTTACTTTGGTGGCAGGTGATGGTAAATAATGAGTATTACCTGATGTCAGGTGCTTCTTTGTGTTGAGTTTCTTACAAATAACTTAAGCCAGCTATTGATAGCCCTTTGTTGAGTCACACCTCACTTAGAGTTAGGCTCATGGCTGTGTATTTACACTGCAAATTACAGGTTGATGGATGAGCCATTAGATCTGACACAACACCAGTTAGCTTCCTTCCCAGTAGCAGTGTATCTGTATTGGCTCCAAAACCTGCTGCAGCCTGAAATGTTGCTGATTGTAGGAGTAGAGGCTTCAAAAATCCTGCTGTGCGTGGAAGAGCCACTGCAGGAGGGAGCCTGCGGGAGAAGTTTCTCTGTGTTTACTGAGATGTCTGAATGTTCACAGAAGTGGTCAATGTGTTGCTCCTCATCAAAAAGTTTCTGTTTAAAAGTAAAGCAATAAAATTTGGCACGCTCTCAGAATCTGATTTCATGATGACAATATTATAATAATGTTGACTTTTAATTAAATGAAGTTGACATATTTTAAGTCTGCAGATTAACCATCTGTTGTTGCATTAATGAATATCCTTCATGGCATCAGATCAGGACCCATGTTTTGCCTTTTTCTTTTTTTTTTAATTTCCCCAGATAGCTCTCTGCAACATATATTTGTTGATTAAAGCATGAACTATCGGCCAGAATCAATTTGGATTAGGCATTTACCCACTGCTGGGAAATGAACTCTGTGCCTGGGATTGGTATTTTTGCACTTCTTCTACGTTAAAATGTTTCAGATCAAGAATTTTTGTTAATAGTCCTTGTTCTTCTCTGTGCCAAATGCCTTTCTTTGACTTGCACCCTCTAATTCATGGCTTGTGAGGAAACCCTGTTAACACACACATCTCTTGCAGAGATAATCATACTTGGAAACTTTTCCAAGTTTCTTTATGAAGGTGCAATGTTTCAAATCATTGTGTGAACTTAAGTAAAACAACTTCATGTGTCTCTTTTGTATATTGCATTTCTATCTTCAGCACCAGATGTATTATGCATAAAATAAATATTGTTTTGTAAAATGACTTCTGCAATCAGGAGCTAAACAATATGCTTAGTTCCATTATGACAAGGTAGCTGTAAAGATGACATTATGCCATAATTTGCAGCTGCATCTTCTTTTGCTTTAGATGTTTATACTGCTTATTTCTGATAAGAGTTTTCTGTTTACAAAATGAATTAATTTTACTGTAATTTAATCTTGATGAGCATTATTTGTCCTCTATTGCCTTTCTGTAGGGAATTGTTTGGATATTGAATGTACTTCCTGACTTATTTTCAGAATGTCATTTCTTCTGTAGATTTTTACTGTTTTCATTATCACCAAGATCCTTTTGTGAACACCAATTAAGATGTCTTTCTTTCTTTGAATGCTGGACATGTAACATTCAGTGTTGTTTCTCATGAGAGGGAGCTTAAAATAATGGCAACGGCCAAACTGTGTTTTGTTGAGCATTTCACTCTTAGTTGTGACTGCAATGATGGAGGGACAAGTCTTCTGTGAGCAGCAGGTGAAGCACACATGACTTCTTAGGTCAGACTCCTCATGTTGGTCCCATGAAGAAAGCAGGCCATGTCGAGCACAAGTGAAACAAGAAAGTCTGGTACTTGATTTTGCAGTGTATTTTTTCCAGCCTTGTGTTAACCTCAGAACAAATGGTTTGGCCAAATATAGTTGTGTTGTTTGGTTTTGGTTTTTAATTTCCTCCTAACTTGAGGCAGTATGGTAGCTGACAGAAGCATGTGGATAGCCTGATACACATAATGTATTCCTTCTTTCACAGAAGGTCTGAAGGTTCCTTAGGGGTCTCAGTAAGTAAAGACAATGAGACTTGAGGCTGTTTAAGTTTACTGCATAAAGAATGGAAATGTAAAAGGAGCAATCTTATTTCTCTTTTGATATCAGAGACAGTGGGGAAATTGAGAGTAAGTTTAAGTCCCTTCTAATGCTGGGAACTTTAACTATCTCCATCAAAGGAATCCCTTAAAGGTGATCATACTATGATCACCTTTAACTTCATCCTGTCCATGATGAAGTTTGTTAGCATTGTGGTCTTTTGACATTTTGTTTGAATTTCTGGAAAGTAAACAAGCATGTTTATTTTTTTCTGCTGTCAGGTGGAGGAATGTTGTGTTAGGTGTGCTGCTTAATCCAGAGGAAAGACAAGATGGGTAGATTGTGTCAGACACCACCTTAAGTCACATGTGGACTAGATGGGAACTACATCCAGCTTCCTCCATTACAAATTCATCAGCTACGTTTGCTCAGCAGCCACTGAGATGTGCTGAGATCTGCCCATTCCCATGTATGTCCACAGGAACACGTTAGAGGCAAACAAGGCGTGTGCTCAGGTTTTAAAGCTATTACTTCTGCTTTCCTTATGGGTCTTTCTGAGCAAGGATGGTGGTTATACCCTCCCTAGGCTTTGCCTGAAATTGCTGTCCACTCATTCCAACATTTTCTGCAGCAGCCCACCACAAATTCCTCTCTGGTTTGTGGAATGGTCAGGTATAGCTATGATGCCCTGATGCAGCCATTGGCATGGCATTGTCTTTGCCAGTGAATGCCTCATGGTGTAGTCCAGGCATTCCCTTACTGTGTGAATAAGCTGAGGAGTAAGCAGCTTTGATAGGTGTCCTGTTTTAGCAAAGCCACCTCCTCTACAGCAAGGGTTGGCCTGACTCCTAGCACAAAGGACAGAGAGGTAGAGCTCTGTACTTCAACTCCCTTGGGGCTGGCCCTGATGTTCTGATCATTTAAAAGCTTGAAAACTCAGATGCTGTCTGAGTCAAGATAGATATCTGGCAAAATAATGAGGAAGACAAGACAACCATGTCTAGGGCTTTTAAAGTCAGCAGTGCCATTTAATGTTAATTTTCCATTTTAAAAAGTAGCCTTTGAAAATATCTTCTGTATATCTGCAGGGATACGGCATGGTATCTTCCATTAATTAGATTAATTAGAACATGTAATTATGTTCTACTGCAAACAGAACTCACTGGTTAGGTGCTGGTTTTACTCTAACATTTGAAGAAAAAAGCCCTCTTGAGTGTAGAAAAAAAACTATTAGAGGTTTGGGGGTTTTTTAAGGAGAAAAAAGCTTTGCACTTTTGTTAGGATAAACATTGTTAGGGTTTGACATACACATTTTTCATGCCTAATAACTGATTGATATCATTCATCAGTATAATTTGAATCGCTGTTATCCTGAAGGGAATTGCCTGATTAAAAATATTTATCTCTCAAGAAGATGAAAGAATGCCAACGTACAAAAGATTAGCAAGTCAAATTTTCTAAATTCAATGCAAAACTAGAAAGTGAAAGGTTTTCTTTTCCTCTTGCAGCAGCAGAGTGTAAGGAGCTAGCCTCCCCCGACTGTGTTTTCCCTACATTGTAAGGAAGGAGCTTAAGCTACTTGGGGAGCACTTCTAGTTCTTAAGATCTTCCCAGTAAACAAGCTGTCAATACTGATCAATCCAAATGCCAGTTCAGCTGTGAAAGGGCCTGTGCCTATGAACAACTTAAGATAGAAATTAAATTCATATTCTTGTAGGTTTTTCTTCTCATTGTTGCCACCTGCTCAGACACATTATGGCAATTCCTCTGGAATCAGACTTCACCCTGTGTCTGTCTGTCACTCTCACAAGTTCCCTCCCTTCAGCTCTTGAATATTGGTTAATTTGCATGGACTGCCAGCTGTATCAGAGAGCTGGCCTGTAGCTGCTGTCTCTTTGGATGCAGCTTAACCCAGGCTGGTGCTGTGTGGTTTGACAACCTGAAGCTGTGGGAAAGAGCTGTGAAAATTAATTGGGCTTCCACCAAGAAGGCAAGGTCTGTCTTCAGAGGGCTGGTGCTTTGGTGCTGGACTGTGCAGCCTGCTGAAGGTCAGGGCTGTGGAATTCACAGCACAAGGAGCGCCGCTCTGTCCCAACCGTGCTGGTTGTGCTGTATCCCAGGTGCCAAGGTGAGGGAAGACTACAGCAACCTGTGGAGGCAAAACAATGGAGGTTGCCAGGGAAACCTGGGTTCCTGACTCTGAGTGAACACAGAATATGAAATATCGATATAAATATTGTTACGCTTCATTTCCTAAGGCTGCAAACTCAGAATAAATAAAAAAAGTTGTCAAGCTTTATTGTTTTTATCTGCTCTGGAAATTCTGCTAATTCTAGCGTGATAAAATCTTGTCAACAGAGCTTATATTCAAGTGTTGTGTACTTTTTGTGTTGCAAACATGGGAGCCTAGAGAGGAGAGTATGAGGTCTATGGTTAAAGTCATAGAATCCTATAGGTTGGGAAATACCTTTAAGGCTATAGACTCCAGCCCAGCACTGGCAGTTCCAGGACTGAACCATGTCCATATGCACTGGGTTTATATGCCTTTAAAATACCTCCAAAATTAGTGGAGATATTTAAAATATCTCCACCACTTCCCCGGGCAGCCTGTTCCAATGGTTGATAACCCTTTTGGTGAAGGAAGTTTTTCTTATCATCCAATCTTAACTTACCCTGGGACAACTTGAAGCCATTTCCTCTTGTCTTATTCATTGTTACATGGGAAAAGAGACTGACACTCACATCATTACAGCCTACTGTCAGGCAGTTGTAGAGTGTAAGGTTTCCCCTGAGCTTCCTTCTCCATGTCGAGCTCCCTCAGCTGCTCCTCTTCAGATTTGTGCTACAGACCCTTCCCCAGCTCTGTTGCCCTTCTCTGGACACTTTCCAGCACATCAATCTCCACTTGTTGTGCAGGGTCCCAAAAATGAGCACAGCACTTGAGGTATGGCCTCACCAATGCTGAGGTCAGAGGTCCAATCACTGCCCAGGTCCTGCTGGCCACATTATTCCTGATCCAGGCCCGGATGCCCGTGGTATTCTTGGCCACCTGGGCACATGCTGGCTCATGTTCAGCCACTGTCAAGCATCCAGGTCCTTTTCCACTGGGCCACTTTCCACCCACTCTGCCCTAGCCTGGGGGTGCTCCTGTGGTTGTTGTGACCCAAGTGCAGGACCCAGAATTTTGCCTTATTGAAGCTCATATGATTGGCCTTGGTTAATCAATCCAGCCTGTCCAGATCCCTCTGCAGAGCTTTCCTACCTTCCAGCAGATCAAGACTGCTGTTCCAGAAGTATGTCAGGATTCCAAAATGGTAATGTTATGACTCCAAAACCAGCACATTTTTTTTAACCATCTTTCTAGCTTGTGCTGATTAGTGCTGAGCTCGTAATTTATGATTTGGTAGAAAGAGCATATTGGAAGGTGATAATCTGTAGTGAAAATTCACTAGCTGGAAGAAATGTTTGGTGAATAAACATAACAAAAGTTGATCCAAAAAGGTTACATTAAAATATGTTAAGTAGTATCTGGCACTATGAAGGCGTGCTGGTTTGGCATCATCTTGCCTTTAAAGTATACAGCATTGCAGCATCCTTGTGAACTGAAAGTAATTTGTTCTTGTGTGTCACTTTATTTTTTGAAGTGTCAGGTTTTGTTTTGCTTTAACAAAAAACTTCAAGGTTGAACTGCAGACTTCTAATTTTTCTGGTCAGAAAGCCAAACACATTAGGAGGAAATAATATGAAGTGCTGCAGAATACAGTGTATGTAGCTGGATGCACACTCTGCTTGTACACCTGTATTCTCAGCTTGTTTGGGCTTGTTTTGCCTAGAATATCCCTTTCCTAGTGACTGGAGAAAGAGAATGGTAGGAGTGTGTTAGCATGGAGTGAAACCCCAGGAAACAGCCCCTGTCCTGAGAAAGTTTCTGTTTCATCTGGGAGAGAACTGTGACTTAAGTAAGGACTACAGTACATGCAAAGACAATTACAATTTGATTGCTTGCATGTCTGGCCTCAATTTCTTGTATGCCTCATTATTCATTTAGGATGGAAGCTCATCATAAAAGGAAAAAATATCATGGGAAGTTGTTGCTCTAAGATTTTGACAGCCAGAAGGGATTTAGATAAATCCTTCACGTAGCCAGGCAGAAATACTTAAAGGTAATACAGAACCACATTTCTAAGTGTGAATACCTATGAGGAAAGTTCAGGGTCTTATTTTAAAATGTGGGATTGGAATAAAATTTTAAATGCTAGGTAAATGAAGGCAAGCCGGCAGTAGAGGAGGTAGAGCTGTAGCAACACTGCTTGAGTAAAGCTAATGTACGTGGGGTTAGTGAGGTGGTTTTGCCCTGTTTTCAGTGGTGAACTGTAGATATTCTAAGTTGATCAAAGTCTGTTGTTACAAATGTGAGCATTGAGCTAAAACTAAATATATTTGTAGTTTAAGAAACCTCTCAAGTACTAAACCTTGGTAAATAAAGGAGACCAAACACTGTGTCAAGGAAATGTGTGGCACAGGCAAATAGAGCTGGTAGATGAATGCAGCACTTCCATTTCTTAAGGAACACATATAATTTGAAATGTTGCAGATGGAATTGTGAAGCTAGGGATCTGTTGCCACTTTCACTGTAAGAATATGTAAATCTGGGGAAGTCCTCTTGCCAGTATATCTATGATTCCCTTTTCCTCCAGAGATAATCGTCTTAACATAACTGATACTACAGTACAGTACTTGATTTTGATTTTTTTTTATTTTGTTTTTCACTTTGGATAGGAAAGCAATCAAAGTTCAGGTCTTTACCTTTAATTTTGAAAAGGCTGTAAAATAACTTTCTCTTACTTTGCTTTTGGTCCCAATCTTTGTAGCGAATTAGACAGATATCAAATGCAAATGCATAATCCCATGTAGCATATATTGTTTACCTCTTGCTCAAGTTCTTTAGAGTGAAATAGATCTGTCTACTTGATGGGGGTTTTTCAGCATTGCCTCTTGACGAATACCGATCTCCATGGTTAGAATGTCAGTCTGTCATATTCCCTCTCAGTATGTGACTTCACCTGAGCCTAAGGTGTTCTAAAGGTAGAAAGGCATAATGAGAAATACTTCAAGCCACAGAAGTGAAAATTATTTGAATTTAAATTTAAATAATCATAAACTGTATTTTAATAGCATTATGCAGTGTTTCTTAGCCACGTGGGCTTCCCTTCCACAATGTGTCCAAGCCAAATGATTTCCTTTTCCACATGACATACCATTTGCCAAAACATCCTTTGAATTCTTCCTCAGAACTCCAAAAGCAATCACTATTCCTAACAATGGCAGCACTTTGATTAGTAGCTGAGCTTGATTGATTTTCATGTTTTAAGTACGTCAGAATCATGCTTTGGTTAATATACCTAAGATTTATGAAATTTTGTTTTAGTTTGCTATAATTTACAGTTTATCATTCCAAATGCATCCTTCTAATGCAAAACATAAATGAAATATGACAGTTCTTCACACATAACATCTTCTGAAACTGTCACTTGGTGAAAACCATTATCAGTGGAAGTTTAGGTTGTTGAGTTTTGCATATACGTTTCTTGATACCGTTTAATATAGCCTGAAAATGTAAATTTTTCAACATAAACAGCATAAAAATAACCTGGAGGAAGTTTTTTACAGAAGTGTTCAAAAAAATACCTTAGATGAGGCAAGTGCTTATAGTATTTTTTGCTGCTTGATGGCCCACTGACAAATGCTTAACCAGCTCCTGCTAATCTGCGTTGATTATTCATTGGTATTTGCCCACTGTCTTGTGGACTCCAAACCCTTTAACTTCAGTTTATTGCAGGTAAAGATAAGGGAACACAAAACTCCCTTTATTTTCCTCAGCCTGAGAGCTGTGGTTTTAAAAAAACATTAATCTGAAACGTCCTGAACATGAATCACAGAATGGGAATCAGTGCTTTCTTCAAAAAGGTATCGTGGCGCAGATCTTGTGTTCCTCCACACTGCCTTGCACTGTTCCTGCAGGTTGGAGCAGCAGGGTAGCTGGCACAGCTTTCTGCCCTGGGAGTGTGCTGAAGGGAAGAAAATTTCTTGGTGGCATAATGCCAGGAGAGCTGTCTTATTTCACTCCTCTTTGTAGCCTGCAATATGAAATACGTGTCAGATGACACCTTGGGGAGCAGAGAACGGGAAAAAAAAAGTCTAGAGTAAATCCTTGAGTCCAGGAGGGCTTTGTTTACTTTGCTGCATTTGAGCACAGCTTAGAGCAACCTTGAGCTGGCTTGTATTTATGATTTGATTATGAAAGAAAAAGGGGAAGGTCAAGGTATAGCCACTAGTGCATCAACAGGAGAAGGATAAGCCCTACTGTGAAACATTCATCTTGAATTTCTTGATCCTTATTGTAGAAAGACAGCATGCACAAACTGTAAAGACAAAAATAAAAATCCAAAACCCTTAGAGTTCAGTCACAGTGTTTAAAAAATAAAATTCCATACCTCTTTCTCAACCCAAACTGGGGTTGTGGCTAGTTTCAGAAATAATTCTTAAAGAGGATCAGGTGAGAACAGGAAACCAGTGTGGCTTTTACTATTAGAAAGCCTGATATATGAAGTGTAGAACAGCAATGGACAGAAATTGCCCATAATCTCATAGGAGCCCTGTTGCTGCACTATTTTGTATATTTTCATTTTCAAAGCAGAAAGATATTGAGAAGTATTGAAAAGCTAGGTTTCAAAACAGCTTCAGAAAGAAAGGGTCGAGAGAGGAGCCAGAGGATCTGTTTAAATTTAGTTGCCAAGGCAACTGTTACAAACTTAGGAAATTTGACAGAAATCTTTCTATAATGTATATGGATTCATG
The DNA here is from genome assembly GCA_013401135.1 of Cettia cetti. Lineage (NCBI taxonomy): Eukaryota > Metazoa > Chordata > Aves > Passeriformes > Sylviidae > Cettia > Cettia cetti. The sequence goes on from VZUI01097546.1 coordinate 181,670, forward strand.
TAGGCACAAATTGTGTTAGAAAACGTGAATGTTAGGATTTCAAACTCCCAAATATTAAAAAAAATCTGATAGCAAAATTAAAATTGTCTTCTATTTGTAATCCATTGCATTTTTCGACGTAGTTGCATGGTACATTAGTTTTTCTTGTGAAATCACGCATTATTTTCTCCGAGGTCTTAGAAGAGAGAGGAAACTGTCTGTTGTACAGTGCATATGTTTTTCCTTTTAATCCTCCCCAATGTATAGCTGAATGTTGCATTTAGCGTACTTCATTGCATCATCATCATCAGTGTTGTGTTGGGAATTTTGTATTAGAGGGCTATGATCTTGAAGTGCTGCATAAACTTTAATGAATTTATCATAACCATACCCAAAGGAAAGTTGCTGCTTTATCTCTTTTTCACAAATACACAATTGACTCTTCAGGAGATTATGACCAAAACTGTCAAGCAAACATTTGTTTGAAGAGGCATGATCTGAATTTTCAGAGGCATCAAGTTTCTGTGGCAGCCTAGAAAGCCTTTCAAAGGCTTTCAGAAAGCCTCTTCAGTCAAATACTGTATGACTGCTTAGTACGTTTGTGAATCTGGCCTCAGGTGTTGCCCACTGAGCGTGCAGGAAATGAGAAAGACACAATTAGTAGCCATCTGTGAAATGTTTGCCCAGCGTCACTATGGAGCCTGATGGCAGAGATGGTGTTGGAATCTCCAGAGTAAGGTTCAGTTGTCTTGCTGTTCAAACCCTCATTTCTCTCCTTTGTCCAGCTCTGTTTACTAACTCCTTGCAACATTGGCACAAATAAGGCATGGACAGCAACCTTCACTGCTCAGCCCTGATTCACTTGTGTCATATGGCCCCACACTATACACTGAGTGGAGCACTCATCCCACAGGAAGGGAATAAAAAATGCCTTTATGAAATTAAAAACTGATAGTGTAGAGAGAACTGGATACATGCTTTTTGCCTAGGATTTAAGTACTTGGCATTACATTCCTAATACTCTTTCAGTGCAGGTCTTTTGATTGTGAAATACTTCGTTTTATATATGGCAGGTTGTTAATACTTATGATGACTTGAAGTACAGTATCAGATTTGTTGCCCAGGCTGGGGTTTGTCTTGATGAGTTGTTTTATTAGATAGTAGATGGTTTGGAAATTGTTTGCTGTGATAGGCCTGAGTAGAATTGGCGTTCTCTATTCCCAGATCAAAAGCTGAAAGCTAGGGAAAGAGGAGAGCAAAACTCCCATGTTTCCCATTTGAACTGAAAAATGCCTATATATGTCTATTATTGAGGGCAGTGAGGTTCACTGCACTGACCATGGATCCTTAAGCAACTCTGATTAATCACAGGATGAATTTCCTTAGTGCACCCTTAGTGCCAATATTGGCAGTGATAGCCTCTCACCTTTTTTGAAGATTTTTTTTAACTTTTCTGACCTTCTCCACCCTTCTGTTCTTTTCTCTGCTCTTCTTTTACTTCTGCCTATCTCAACTCTTTTTCTGCCTTTCTTCTCTTCCTTTTCTCTTTCACCCTTCTTTGCCTGTTTTTCCCCTTTGCTCTTCTTTGCTGCTCTCCCCTGCTCTGCTCCGTTCTGCCTTTGTTTTTTTTTTTTTTTTTTTAACATTCTCTCATCTTTCCTGCCCTTCATTCTCCCCTTTCCACTCCTTTTGGTCCCTTGGTTGCTGCCTGCCCATCTCCACACACATATTTCAGCCTTTTTCTGCCCTTCTGTCATTCTTCACCTCCTTCAACCTCTCTATCCTGCTCTCCCTTGTGTGACGAAACTATAACTATAGGCCAATCACCCAAATCCCTTTACCTTCTCTTCTGCTCTTCTCTGCCTTTCTCTACCCCTCTCCTCACCTTTCTTCCCCTTTTCACCTGCCTATAGCATCAGGATATCTGAAATTATCACTGTTTAATTTTAGTGCTATTCTCCATAATGAGTAAAAGCATCTTTTTCTTTATACTTGAAGCTAACTCAATGATAGCTGCACATCACATACACAACATCTTCTTAACACACTTGATAGTATCTTTCTGCATTTAAAAGAGGGGCTAAAGGTGAAAACGATACCATCAGTTTCCATCTGCAGCAGAGATCAAAGGAAGGAGTAGAAAATTCTGCTTAAAGACATAATCATGATCAATAGTATTAAATACCTTACAGGGAAGTCTTCCATACCATTAACTTTATACTTGGATTGTAAATATTTGATCCTAAAACCAGTTTTATCTCACATTTTTCATAGTCTATATCCTGTGTTTAACTGGAAAAAAATGGGGGAGGAAAACCCTAGAGGTACGAGATTTCATGTACACTGAAGTACAAATTGCTGTTCCATGTAACATGAATTGTCTGTTGAACTGAAGTGATTTACCTTTTTGTCTCATAATTCCTGAGGGCAATTGCCATCTCAAGTGGTAGACAAGTAGATTAATAGCATAAAGCCCTCTTGGGAAAAAAAGTAGTATTGATTCACTCTTTTTTGCAATAATTATAATGATGGGGAGTTTCTTATGTTAAAAACGTCTGTAGTTAATTAATTAATTGAATCCTGTGTACAAATATGGACATTGAGTAGCTGGTGACCTAGAAAGGCCTAGGAGCTGGTGATGGAGAGTAAAAACAGCAAAAGAGCTGCAGCTTGTTTGCTAAACCTTTAATACTGCTTCAAACCTTAAAAGCCATGTCATACCAGCGAAATTAGTTGAAGTTTTGATGTTATCGAACTTGAATTAATCTAAGTCAATCAAAGCACTTCTGGGTCGTGTGGTATACAGAATAACAGTATTTGCTGCCACTAATCTATGTAATGCTTCTGTGGGATTTCATTAACTCAACAAGGTGTAGCTGTGACTTTTGGTATTGACATAGGCACTGCTGGAAGTAATGGGAGGTGTTCTCTTCCTATTTATTTTATACTGTTTGTTAGATAGATTTTGGACAATAAGGCTTTAAAGTTCTGTGCTATTTGTGCTGTTGTGTTTATGGTGAAAAGTCAAGCTAAAGAACTGAGCAGACCAGCACTTTTTCAAGAAAGGGTAAATTAAACTTAATGTCTTTGACAAGTTCCAGTATGAGAACTTCTTGAATTTTTTTTTTTATATTACTTGTGCAGCACACCTGTGTTCAGATACTTCTTTTAAACTTAATTTGGTATGAAACAAAGAATCTTTATGAGGTCATAAAACTATTTTGACAAATCCCAAGAAAAACTGACCAGAATTAATCTTTTACTTAGGAACCAAATATAAGTAATTTCTTATATATTTTTAGAGCTGAGGATATTTTTGAGCTTAGATTAATTAAAACAAATAAATCAGTCTCAATAAATGCATGCAGTGCTTGGGTAGATCAGTTTATTCTGTAGTCCCCACTACATACCATTTTGTATGAGCACTACTTTTTTGTTACACAGAGTTCTTTCATCACCTATCACAGAAGTGACTAATTCGTTGTGTTAGACAACAAGTCACTAGAAAATAGTTTGAAGTTCAATGGTTATGGTACAGAAAAAGTAAGAGTTATATATTGGCCAGCTGTAGATGAACAGTGTATTGTACATTTTCTGTATTTTCTATGAAAGATTTATAGGATAACTGAAATTTTAGGTTCACCCAGGAGCATGAAAAACGCCCATTTTCCATTTTTTCTACGTTGTCATCTTACAACATTTATTGACTAAGTCTTTAGATACTGAAGAACCATTTGAAAATATGTGTAGTTAATTACTCTGTTGCTATTGGACATTAGAGCTCATAATCATCCTCTTGGGAAAATGCCAAAGGAAAATCCCTTTGACTCTTTCTGCTGTGCAATTGCTATATTATGAAATGCTACAAAAGTACAAAAGCAGCTATGGAGTCATATCAATCATGGCCATCCACTAGTTTTGAAAGCTTGTCTATTATAACTTTAGGTGTCCTGGGGCATGGCTGTACTGCACTCATGGGCTTCCCTAGGGATTCCCTTTCCCTGATTAGTGCCTAGCTGTGCCAGTGGGGTGCCCGATTTGGCATGTGTGGGTGAAACTCCAGGAGCACCCACCCTGCAAAGTGTGTGCAGGCAGTTTGGATGGCTCGCACCTCCCAGGGACACACTTAGAATGACCTCATTCTGCCAACACATCTCTCTAAAGGGCATATGGCATGGCCCACACCATGCATCTCCCACTGCTGGGTTGATTCCATGCATGGCATGCTGCTTCGGGGGGGTTCTCTACTCAAAACCCAGAGGGATCCATGCCTTCCTTTCAAAACAGAATGTACACATGCAAAGCAGTTTTAACAGAGCTATCCACAAAACCAAGTGGAAGGTCAAGGAAGTCTATTCTGAAGTATTAACAACAGTTCATGGGAGTAATCCTCTTGCAGAGGAGGTCCAGAAGGGCTTTGACAAAGAGACTGCAGTCTGAAATGGAGAATAAACACAAATTTTGGAGAAGAGAGGAGGGAAGGAAGGACACCAGACTTAAAGAGTGGAGGTATGTGTTGTAACAGAGTGGTCAAGTACCTTGCCTATCTGCAGAATTCCAAACTTCCCTTAACCGGGTCCTTAGACAGCCTTAGAAAAGTCATGTGGATGATGGAAATCCTTTTTCTTAGGAAACTGTGCCTCAGTCTACTGTGGACCAGCAGCTGCCTAGAGTATATTCAGCAGCTCTTCCAGAGAGGTGTAAGGGTGCTGGAAGGAATTCCCATTGAGCTACAAGGGTTCAACTTTTTTCCACCTTGGATGTCGAGGGAAGGTCTGTGTCAATAGTCTCTCTTAGGGAACCCACTCCTTTAAGGAGTAGGAGCAGCACATCAAGGAATCAATTTCTGGATTACCTTATGCTATGAATGAGTTGAATCTAGGTGAGGCGTTCTGAAAGAGGACTGCAGCACGGAGTTAAGACACTGGAAGTGCCCTGCCTCACATCTCACATAAGTGGTTGTGTTTTTCAGACTGGCATATGGTTTAAAAAAGATTTTGAAGAAAACCAAAACATATTGGTGACTTCCTTAAGGAGTGACAGCCTTTTAAAATCTATTTTTCTTCAAGACAACAATTGCATATTGAGAACAAGACTTTATGCTGACCTTGTTATCTTTTTTCACTGTAGTGCAGGATGAGACTGCAGAAAAAATAGTGTCTCGTTATTATGTGCTCCTTGCCTATTTGTCACTATAGGACACACAATGAACACACGCACACCGCCAGGTCAGGAAAGGAAGAAAAAGGGGCAGTTTATTTTGTTACTACAGTTTATATAGATTTTGGACAATGACCGTGGATTGGAGAATGAGGTTGCCACCTCTCCAACAACACTGGTCAAACTAGAAGTCCGTCAAGTCTCTCCTCCCCAAGAGCGGAATGTAAACAACAGCAAAATATTAGATAAACATTTTTTGTTTACATGCATGAGAAGTCTGAGAATCTGACTCCAAATATGAAAACATTTCAGAAGGATGAGAAAATTGTGTAAGATCAGGGCAACACCTATTGTGACTCAGAGTGGACTTTAATTTGAAAATAGGAGGTGTAGAGCTACATTCCAGACTGGAAATGCTTCAGAGAAGCTCTCAGACTGTCTAGTGTACAAAAGGAGGCAGTAACATAGGTATAACAAGATTGGCACGCTCTTGTGGAGCAGTAGCTGGAGGTTGAGATCTTTCAGCATCTGGGACACACAACCATGAGTATCTAGCTACCAGTAGTCAGGACTGGGAGATGAGCAATCATCTCCTCTTTCACCACAATTTCCTGCTCCTAGACTGTCCTGTACACTCTGATTTGCTGTATCTGAGATTCTGTGTGATCATGGCGTGTCATGATGCCATACATATCTGAGCAGAGAGGAATAATCAGATAAAAAACATGTTCCAAATGCATGGCTTGTATTTTGGAATGGAACGTATAGCAACTCATAATTTGGATATCAGGACTGAAAGAGCCAAGGAGGGGAGCCAAGTAACTTAATTTTTGTTTGGCATCATTAGATGATCTTTCAGACTCGCAGTGTTACTGAGGAATGCTTTATTTTTTTTTCTTCCTTTAACGGTCAAGACAGACATGGTTTGTATTTATGTTCCTTTTCTGAGTCATCTGTCCTTCCCTGGAAATAGCCTCTAGTATGGAAGTACATCTGAAAAGATCTTGAGGGATCTCTTTCTGTGACAAAGTCCTCTCTTTTAGAGTAGTACCAATTTGTACTGGCCACAATAAGAAAAGATGATAATTTAATTTGCGTAATTTGACAGTTATGAGTAAAATATTCCAGTGTTACTGCAAAGGGATTAACCTTTTTATAAATGTTCTCTTTTGTGTTTGTTTTTTAAATTTGTTCTCTCAATGGATGGGTAAATCCATGAAATGCTGCTGACTGTAGAATTTCTCTGAAGGTCAAGTAGTGCCTTTGCAAGGCCAGTGCTGTTTGCTTGCACCTAAAAATACTTTTTTGGTCCTTGACAAGGAAGTGTTTTTACGGTCTATGACATGTTTTCTGGCTTTACTGCCCTGTGTGAAACTGTGGTGGCCCTCAATGGGACTTTGCAACATCAGGAGCTTCCAGCCTAGACTTAGCATGGCAGTTGGGACTATAAAAGGTCTTAGTTTGGGAGCTGCCAGCAGGATTTGTATTGCCACATGCTAAAGCAGAAATTGCAAAACACACCACAGGCTTCAAATACCCCTGACTTTTCAAGTTCCTTTGGCCCTGCAGCTGAACAGCTGGTATTTTATGTTTGCATGTTTTTCCCCAGAATTTTGCACATCTCTGCCTTTGGCAGCACAGAGGAACACTGTACACAGGCCCTGTGGTGAGTGAGTACGTGGGCAGGCCTCCAGCTGTGCTCCTGCTCTCCCATTATTCCTCCAGCACCTTTGTCATGGCTCTGGGCTAACAGTGTGATGAGTGGGAGAAGGTGTTTGAACCTCCTAGGAAGTCCAGCAAAGGTAGTCTTGTGTTAAAGAGAATATTTGCTCTCACACAGGTGCACTTGGGCCAAGGCACTGCAAGGTGTGCTATGCTTTTAGGAGAGATTATTTTTGTCTCTGCCTTTAGAGGGATGCAAGGGGGAAAAGTACAAGCAGGCTTCATTCCCTCTGTAGGCTGGTTAAAAAGTAACTCAGAAGAGAAGTGCTCTTGGTGCGTTAAGTTTGTAATGTATGAGAAGGAATGACCTTTTAATAGCTCAGGCAGGGACGTGCAGCAAGGGCTCAAAGGGTTTCTTCGTAGCTGATGTAACCCTTAAGCACCTGACAGTAAAGAGGCTGCTGAGTGAGGTTTCCTTGGTTATTCCGGCCATCAGGAGAGGCCTGACAGTAATAGGAATGCATGTCTTTATGTATATCCTGGACTGTGTGTGGAGGAACACCTGAAGTTCTGAGTTACGGCCATGTTGTGTAAATAACTTGTCTGCCTCATACTGAGGTGCATGAATCTTCCTGTTAGCTGGGTTGGGTCTGAGGAGCAAAATGGAGTAAAAATGTCTTCTCTTAATGGCCCTAGTTCACAGACCATATTATCTTTGCATATATAACAGGAATCTGTTCCTAGCTGTTCTTTACCACACACCAGAAAGGTTTTTGGTGAAACTGCTGGTTTTTTGTAGTCTTGTGTTCCATACCTACGTGGGTTACTTTTCAAATCTACTTTTTTACCAAAAAAGAAAAGCACAAGTGAATATAACATGCTTAATATTTACCTAGATTAGAGATACAAAGTTCCAACAGTTTGCAAGTGTGAATCATTGAAGATTTGCATAGGTGAGATATAGAATATTTCTAGGATGTTCCAGTTGGGAGAATCTCTGCAATCTAACCCATTGTCAGTATAATACCTTCACTATAGAGCCCAAGTTGATTAAGTAGGTTTGTCAAGATTTGACTTCCTATGTCAATAGACTTCTTGAAAATTGAATTCTAAATGGGGAAATAATACAGATTTATTTGGAAAGGATAACTTTACACAGCATTTGCCAGCCTTGATTTTTAGGTTGCAGAATCATTAGGTATATAGTCATCTCTCTTTCCATTGCTTACATTTTAGTCTGGATAAGGAACAAAAAATAAAAGTGAAACCAAGCACTGACATGTTGCTGATTGTCTGTGTTGTCTTATGTAGGGTGCTTTGGGATTGCAGAAGGGTTAGGAAAAGATTTCTGAAAAATTGACCTCTTCCGTTGCAGACAATCATCACAAATTCAGTGAACTTCTGCTGGCTTCACAGTTTATTTATTGTTCCTAAAAGAGGTAATGTTTTATACACATGTATGAGTGGACATGTTAAATGTGGGTGTCTTGGTGGTCCTGCTTTGTAGCAATGGTATGAAAGAAAATATAAGCCCTCCCATAACTGAGTGATAGTAAGTAAAGATAAAAGCTATTCAGTAAAGACTGATCTGTTAGAGAGAAAATTGTATAAATTCTCTTTTCTGTATCAGATCTAAGCATGATGGCCAAATGTGGCAATCTTCCTCCGGTACCTCTTCTGTGACATGCTAGTTATGGTTCTTTTCAACGTCTAATCCAGAAAAAGTCTTTCTTCATCCTGAGTAACTTGTAGTTATATTTAATTAATGATTCATTAGATTATTTATAGCATAAAATTATGATCTTGTGGGTTTTGTATGTTTATGTATTATATTTTTTCAATGTGCTGTACTTTTCACAGCTATATTAGCTAAGGAATAAAATGAAGCAAAGGCCTCTGGGATGTGTTAGGAGATGCAAGTATTTGTTTATCAGGCCTTTAAAAATATATAACTGCACTTTTTATTATATTATTATACAAGCAGTGTGAGCTATGGCATATGAAGAAAGGCATGTAGAAGCACTCAGGAAGATTTACTTGAGCATTATTAGTGAACCAGTGAGTGATCTGGTGTTTTGTCATCTTAAGGGTTTTTCCTAATACTGTAAAACTGGTTTATGTGGGGTGTCAGAAAAGAGTGGACTGCCAAGTGCTAGTGCTCTTTTTATAGCTTGTGATGTACAAGGAGAAAATGATGGACTGATAATTTTTACCCTCATACTTGTAATGATGTGATGTTTTATTTACAATTTTTTAATCTTAGCCAATTTCTCACATGAAATAGGTAGTTAGGACTACTTTTTCCTGCCATTTAGTAGCATATAATGTTATCTTACAATTGGCTAATACAGCTTAAGCTGTCAAATGTTATGTTTATTACCTCTGTATTCCTAAATCTGAAGTCTTTATGAAATCATTTATATTTCATAGGGGAAGTATAATGTAGACTCTATGAGTAGAGTTGTTTTCCATATAAAGAGTCATAGGACGTGGATACTGTGTATTGGAACAGAGGTTTGTGTTTCTAGCTTGAGCAGAGACCTGAATCAGTAAGTCTGTACCAGAAAAATAAGTCCTAAACTGAATACTCCAGCACAGATCAAGAAAAACTAAAGCCACACTAAACAAGTAAATTGGTGGCTAGGAAATATTAGTTGTGCTCCATCACAATAACAATGTACTTCAGCAACTTCTCAGTCTATGTGGACTCAAAGACTTGTGATGCAATTGTGTTCCTTCGTGCTGCTGGTCTGTATGCCCCTGGCTTTTAAAAATCATTGTTTGCTTTCCCCTCTTGTCTAGCTGAGGTGGCATCCATTGCTCTACTCCTAGCTGATTTCACCTTTGTCCCTCAGACTCTTGAGAAGATCAGTGTTTTGATCCTATGCGTAGTTAAAAGCTGTCCCTGCAAGCTGAATCCCTTACCCACATGGTGATGTGTAAACCTGGCAGTGTGATCTGACTCACAGCTGGGACCAGTTTCTCTCTGGCTCTGCAGCATCCCCAGCACCAGCTGGCAGCAGCAGCAGCAACATTGCTCTGGGGGCAGTAGGGTGACAGGAGGGTCCTGGCCATCCCTGCTGGGATGAGATGTGGGCACACAGTGCTGCAGTGGGGAGGGACGAGAAGGTCCCAAGTGTGGAGCCCATAGGAGTTATGAGATGAGTCCACAGCTGATGTCCTGGGCAAAGTGCATCTTGTTTCCTTCTTCTTGGAGCTGAACACCATCAGTTTGAGCAAGAACAGAATTAGTACTCATTCAGAAATGTGAAATTCATGATAAATTATCTATTGTTACCTTTTGTTTTGTTTTGTTTTTGTTGGGTTTTTTGTTTGTGGTTTTTTTTTTTTTCTTTTAACCCTGGGATGGATATTCAAAAAATGCTTTTTTAAAGAGATAATTGTGCTGTCCAAAATGCAAATTTTAGTGGATCCTTGTTTTTTTTTCTATTGTGCTCAGCTTACTGTGTCTTGATGTACTACAACAGCTTCCTGTACCCAAGGTGGTGTAAGCCCTTAGTAAGCTCATGACTTGCTAGCTAAAATGAATGAATAAACAGAAATCATAACTACTGGGCTAGTTCCTTTCTTATACAGTATTTCAAAAACAATCACTGTCTGATACAAGCTGTGGTCTGTTCTATATTTGCTGTTGGTTCTCTGTCTTATTTATTCACCATTTCTTCTTTGATAGACTGTATGTAATATTTGATTAAAAAGTAGGAGGGAGGAGTTTTAAATAATGAACAGGTGTTCTCTTTGTTATTCCACAGTGAATTCTAGTAGTTATCATTATTTCTGGTATCTGTTTTTAAAGGAATTTAAAAGATTTGATAGGAACTTCTTGCAGTTTATTCAATGTACTAGGTTAGATGCTTTGATCTATCTAATAGGCAAAACCACCACCAAACAAAAGTGTCAGCCTCACAGTTTGAGTAATGCAGTAATGGAAGTCATGGGTCCTGAGATGGTTTGGGTTTTTTGGCTTTTTTTTTTTTCTATGTGGCCATTGCTGTGATATCAAAATAAAATATTAGTGCACATATTTCAGTACAAGGGCAAAATTACTTTTTAATTTTATTAAAATGTTACAGCAGTGTGCTTTAAATTTTAGAATCTGAAAGATTAACACCATTAGATTAATACCTGGTTACAGTAATTGGATATTGGTAACAGTGTTGTTAGCAGAGAGATCCTATTAACATGTTTACGGAGCTGCCTTACATGGCTAATCCAATTTGGAGCTTAGCATTAATTACAGCAATGCAGAGATGAATGGATATTGGGTGCAGCACCTTCCTGCAGGAAAGGCAGTTCTGGTGGCATTATACCGGCCAAGTTGCATGGATAGCTGAGAAACATCTGAGTACAGTAAGAGCATTCCCAGAGAAAGCTGATCTTGGGTGATCATTGTTCATGGAGATCAGGGTTGTCTGTACTTCTGGAAAGGAGAAGGCTCCACAGGGTGCCCTTTTTCCTTGCCACAGGGTGAAAGAAGGGGTGGTTATAATTTACACCTGTGAGAATGCAATGCAGTGGTTTGTTTGTACAACCTCATTCTGTGTTTGCATATGATGTGCTCTGGGTGTTTAGTTATCTAATGGGCAGAAATGTGTGCTGGCTCACATCAGTGGCTTGCCACTGGCATGTGAGAATATAATACTTCAGCCAAATTTGAGGACAGGAGGAAGGAAAGAAACCCCTCAGTCAGTCATATGTATGACACCTGCATATGGAATTTGGTTGACCTACTAAGATTGCTAAGCTGGTTGACACAAATGAAATCAGTACGGGGATAAAAATATGGTTCTTTTTCTTGCTTAGTAATTTTTTGTCAGAGCTATTTTCTAGATGAAAATTTGCAGCAAACTGATTATGCATTGAAATATTTTGCTCACATAATATGTGAGGCAAGATTTCAAAATATTACAATATTGTTCTTCCTGTAATTTTAAGATGATCAAAAATGTGGTAGTAATTAAAACTGTTTTTCTATCTTCTCTGTGGTTTTCAGCAAGGAAATGAATCTTACCTAAATGCTAAATGTAGGGATTTCTGTAGCAGAATTTACCAGCTCATGGTATGGTAGAGCTCTTTATATGCAGTGTGCTTATATCAGATACATGAAGTTGATAATCAAGTGAATTGCAGGTGTTACAACCTTTCTATTTTATCCCTTTTTTTTTGTTGTTTGCTCCCCAAATTTGGCCTTTCACTCGAGTCTTCAACGAAGATATGTTTCTGTTGAAACCAAGTGCTCCCTTTCTTCTCTTGTACTTTTCCTGCAGCATTCCTTTATATTTAGTATTTCAGGGCTGACAGAATTGGGTATTCATAGAAAACATACACAGGATTCACCAGGCAAGAAATTTAAATTTCACAAGGTGAAATTATAACACTTTTGAAGTCAGTGACAAAAATCACTTCAACTATAGCAAGACCTAGATTTTATCCTCAATTTTTTAGGCCCAAATAAGCGCTTCAGTCATGAGACTGCCCATTTTGGATTTCACAGTGAAGAAAAACCTGACAGAGAAATAATGGCTGTTCCAGAAAAAAGGGTACACAGATAACATTGAATTAAAAACTGTGTTGTATGTTCCTACCTGCTTGTCAAGGTCATAGTGTGCTTTCAGCTTCTAGACTGGTAATGATATATTATAGACCTGTCCAGAGCTATGTCACCTACCTTACATTGCAAAACATAAAAGGGCAAAAAATGGTGCCATCATGTCCTCTATGAGTAGTGCTAACGTGGAGTGACCAGATTATTGGAATTAAAATCAGTTTCTGTCCTTCTGTAATCAGAAAAGCGAGTTTAATGATTTTATGTAAATGTTGAGTAGAGCAGAAATGCAGGTTTAGTCAGTGACTCAGAGGATGTGCTTTCCTTCTCCTTCCCCCCCCTGCCCCCGCCTTCTTCCTCCAAGACTGTTAAGCAGATGGAACAGACTATCAAGTATCCATGCACATTTCAACCCACCTATGCCAAGCTCTTAAAGCGTGGAAGCACAGGCAAGGTTTATTGAAATTTATTCAAGAAATCCCCAGACTGAAAACTAAATAGGTGAATATACAACACTAATTAGACTATTATTTTCTCCATTAATATCAGTGGAAGTATGTGTTTATAGACATGGGAAGACACCCCCTGCCACTGCAGTAATGATCCGTTTGTATTCAGGACTCACAATGATGTTACAGCTGATTAATCTCTTCAAGTGTCCTTTTTGGTGGCTTGAAATATTTGTCGGAATTCTTCAAAGTCTGAATGACTCTGATTTGCAATCCTCATAAAACTTTCGTTTATTAAATTCAACCTGTCAATATTACTTAGTTCGTGCCTGTTCTCTATTTTAGATTTTTCTGTGAACTGAAGAAATAATGTGATTTAAAATGAGAATATGATGTATGATTTAGTGGTGTGGGAGACTTGATCTCTATCCAGGACAGACGCAGCAAATAGCAATATTTCCCTGCAGGCTCGCTCTCAGGTAACTGGGAAAGCTTGTTTGATGCCAGACTTCCTGTGAAGTCCTAACCACAACTTGGAGATCCTCCAGTCTTTTACTGGTATGCATCATACCCTCCTAGGTCTAAAGGTCGGTATTTCTCCTTCCTTCCCATTATATCCAGATTGCAAATTTTGTGAAAGTTCTGGAATCAATCCTTCTTCATTTACATGTCATGAGAAATGCATCCATCTAAACAGAACAGTCATTGGAACACTTCATTCTAAGGTGTGTTGATGAAGATACATCATCATCATCCTTTCAGTGGCAGTCTGGTCCTATGACCAATGACAGTAGGCCAGATTTTCACAGGAGAACTTGACATAACTGAATAGCCAGTTCAAATATTTTGGCATGCCCCTGGTTGTGCCCCTAGAGATGCTTGTCCTATTTTCTAGGTGAAATGAAGCACAGGGAAGAAGTAATTTTTCAAGAAGTCAGTGTTGAAGAAATTTCCTATTAATGGTGGGAATTTGTACTAGAACTTGGATTCCTGAGTTTCCTTGTGATTCTGGAAACAGACCTAACAACTACGTTGTAGTTGCATTCCTATGCTGGACCTGCTATGACGAAAATTAGGGTTTTGACCATAAACTTGTCAGCTGGGACTATTCAGTGCTGTGAATAAACTTGGTGATGTTCCAAAGGAAGGCTTATAGCCTTCTAAAACACAAAATATGATTTCATCGTCCTTTAGCTTGAAAAGGCAGAACAAATCTTTTAGAAGGCTCCAAAAAATCCTTAAAACCCCCTACACTCCCACCCTCCAACACTCAAATCAAGACTCTCTTTCATAAGAGGAAGAGCCATGTCATGTATCTGTAAGAATGCATCTCCACTGTTTTAATGGAACAATTATTTCAAACCAGGACTTGTTGCAAAAATCCTGGATGCTTTTTACAAATTCTTTCTCCCTGATTTTAGGGGCGCAAACAGCTTTCCATTTGGCTAATCTAGAGGTTGGCAGACTCTTTCCCTCTCTCCTCTTTAGTCTGGGTCTAATGCTGGAGCTTCTGTTATGCTGGTGGGCTTCTCTATGGTAGTGGTCATTCTCAAATTATGCTAAAGGAGTTGTGTGGTCTTTGGCTATGGTTTCTCTTTAGTTTTGGTGATCATCACATAGATGAAATATAAGAGCAAATTTGGATTAAATTTTATACCTAATAGACATAATGTGCTGTGGTCACAAGATAGATTGCAAGTGTGTTCAGTAATTATGGTCAGCAGAAGATATATGGAAAAAGGGCTGTTTAGTGTTCAGTTTGAAAACTTTAGCCAAGGTTTGTTTAATGAATATTGAGAGATACTGAGGAAGATGTCTGGCATTGGGTGTCTGCTTCAGGTTTATATTTTGGTTGCAGCTCCTAGGAGAGGGAATGGGTACCCTCTGTCTTTCATCAGTCACATTCATTCTTTCAGGATTCAAGTGTTTCTTCAGGGGTTTTGCTCTACAGGTGTGGTTAATAGGCTAATTCTATGTGGAGAAGTTATAGTAAAATCTGTGCTGTTTCAGAAGGCTTCCAGTAAAGACCCTCCTCAACTAGAAATGCTTTTTTGTATGCTAGGAATAGACATGAAAAGATGGAAATAATTATTTAAAAAGAAAAAATAAAAGAGATCAGCTATACTATTCTCATTTGTATTTTGCCATTGATTTTTTAATATTTTCTGTCCTTTTGTTCAAAAATCTGTAGTTTTTTTGGGAAAGAGATAGCCCTTTTATTTTGCCGACACATACTGGTTTAGCATTGCTGTGGTCTTGCTCCAGAACTGTGGATTCTGGGATAATAGTGGAAACAAATAATAACATTGCTGAGAGTTGGTCCAGATGTTTATCCTGAGGTTAAAATCATATTAACAATGCAACCAGACATGATTTGTTTTGTCTTCTTCCTCCTAAAGCAGTGACATGTTATGACAAGTCAGGTTGGTGAGCAAAGGATGTTCTTAGCTCCTCTCTTAACCCATTCAGCAGCCTTCTCATTCTTATAGCTTCATCTTACAAACTGGGGTCATGTTTTGTTTCATTAAGCATCTCATGAATCTGAAATGAAAGCCTTTTCTAGGGAGTCTTCATATCTGAATTCATGAGATGTAGCAGATTTGGGTTTGTTTTTGTTTTTTTTTTCCCTTGAGGTATTGGAAGCATTCATTAGAAAGCTTGATGCAGAGTTCTGTAGCTCATTTCATATACAAATTTTGGGAGTTTAGACAAAGAAAAAAAATCCCCCCAAACTATCATTGCCCGTTTACAAAACACAACTGATTTGAAATGTTTGTCCAGAGACAAGCATGGCTGGCAGCTAGATGAGGCTTAATTACTTTTCCTGCAATTCACTGGCTTTTTATACTTTACAAGGAAAATGCCATTCCTCCTTTCATAAACTATCAGGAGAGCAAAATGCAGTTGCAACGTGTCTTTGTCTCTCCACCCCTACCACTGCCCTGGGAAGTGAGTGCTACACAGACAATCATCTTCCTACTTGCATGAAGATCCCATTCCTCAAAGGTGCTGATGCCCTCCTGGATGGTGGTGAGTGGTAACAACATCCATGTGACAGCAGTTTGCTGAGAATTGTTGGCATGATGCAGTTCTTGAGGCATTTGATGTCATTGCCTGCAGGAGAGGTCTAAGAGGCATGAGGGATGAAATCCTTTCTCACTAATTTTAGCAGTGGCATATTTTTTCCTCGTGTTTCTGTTTTGTAGGCTGTAGGTTATGAGAGTGAAAACAAGTGTTTAAAGGAGCACCTAGCTGTCAGAACAGTATCTTCCCTACCAAAATATCTTTGGTTTACTCTCATATGTAAATGACAGGTTTAGCAGGCCTCCCACCTGCTAAAAAAAGCAGCTTTAAAACTGAAGTGAATAAAAATGATACTCTATTGAAATATTTATACAGCTTTTGCCCATTATATCTTGTTGTTAAATACTTACAATGATCAGAAACGTATTTAAGCTGACAAGAAACAGCCACCCCTGCAGTGTTCTGAGAAATACAGGTACTGTAATTTGGTACACAGGAAGTGTACTACACACTATGCATCTTGAAGTAGAGACTATTTAAAAACTGCAAACTCACATGTATCAGGTTTTTTTCCTGAGGTACAGTGTGTCTTGCATCAGTAAAGTAGGTCCTGTAGAAGGAAACACTAAAAAGCATGTTTTTTTCTTTTCATTTAGGGATTAAATAAAGAAAGGAAAAAGATTTGTAAAGCATTAATAACGTATGATAATGGCTACAGAACTTCCCAGAACTGTTTCTGTGTAGAGTGAAATAATTTAGATTTTTACAAAATCATAGTTTCCAATCCAGGTTTAAAGAAAAGTACAAATCCCTAACCTCTAGGGAGTTATTGTTGTTATTATTATATATTTGAATGAAATTGTAGAGCTTTAGCACTGCGATAGACTGGTCAATAAATAATTTTTTTCAGTTGCTTTGGACCTCAAAGGACAGTCTGGTTTACAAGAGACAGATAAGAGGGAAATGAGTTAGATGGGTCATAGCTGAATTCACTGGTTGTTAAGACAACAAAAAAATAACAAATTTTTTCAAGTCTTGTGAACCAGGTGGATTCTTTGGGACTGGGATGTTTGTATACAAATGCTACTTCCTTTTCACTTGTTGGATTTTCTTTGCTGTTTGGTATTCTCTGTGTCAGCTTGAAGATAAACATCTTTTAGGCCTGAACTAAACTATCTGCCACTGTGAAAAATGCAATTTCTGAAAAAATTAAGTCTAGTTCCTACGTGTTCTTTTTTCAACTACTATCAACCATTGCTTGAAGTGTTGTATCCAGCAGCTGGTTGGTGATCATCAGTTCAGGGTTTGAGGTCCTGTGAGTTCACTTTTCAGACGAATTCGTAGGCAGTTGATATTCCTTAGGAAATCTTGCCCTGGATTCTCTTTTTGGATTAACATGTCTCCTGTACAGAGGGGAAAAGATACCAGAATAGAGAAAAGACCAGGCAAAGCATTTCAGGTAGTGTTTCACACCTTGCTTGTATGGGTTGTTTGTGGAGCCTTTGCACTGGTGTGTAGAGAGCTCAGATTGGCTGTGCTCCCCTGGGGAATGTGGGATTGCTGCAGCAGTAATGGGTCTTGGCTGGAGGCTGACCTGTGTCCCTTAAACAGCCACATGCCTCTCTCCCTTACAATACCCTGAATCCCACTGGAACCATGAAGCTTGTGTAGTGCAGGATTGTTTCATCAGGTCTGTATCCCATGCAGGATTGCTTTCCCCAAGGCTAAGTTCTATTGGCTTTTTATTCCTGGGAGGAACAGCTACAGGTATAGTGGTGCATGCAGAGCAGTAACATTGTATTAGAAAGTGCAGTGCTCCAAATGAGTGGAAAACAAGCTCTGGTGCTAGAACTGAGCTTTTGTTTGTTTGTTTGTTTGTTTTTGGTTTTTTGTTTCATCTGCCTAGGCTTATACAGTAAACAAGGATCATATGGCCTGAGTAAATATCCAGCACAATTGTCATTTCATGATAAACAGTGATGCTTTTTGGATGCATAGGAATCCTCTTCTTAAATATATTATCTCTAAGGTTTTGGTGTTTTAAAATTTTGTGATCAGTTGTAAGCACCTCATTTGATTCAGTCTTGGAAATCCAGACTTCTAGCAATTTCTCCCAAAAGAAAAAATTGATGTGATAATAAGGTGATCCCTTTCACTTATTTTCAGTTCCTTTTGGCTATCCATGTATTTGCTATTGTCAGGAGAAATGGAAAGTATCCAGCAGTATGTGTGTGTGTGTGATTTCCAGGTTATCTTTTGTCCTCACCATAACATCTGTAACCCTGGAACTGCAGGCTGTATCTCACCAATTCCGTTCTTTTTACAGCTGGCCATCTGCAACAGGCATGTTTATAAGCAGGTTTTTCTCTCAGCTGGCTGGATGCCCTGATGCAGAAAGTAAGACAGGAAAACATCAAGGTGTCACCAAAGCACTAAAGAGGGTCAGTTGAGTTGGACACGCATAGCCAGCCCTATGAAGGGAATTGTGGGATAAGCACAGGTGGGTTTGGATCTGTGATAGGAAGCTCTGTAATCAGTGGCTCTCTTCCATCTTTGGTCATCGTAAGTGGGGTCTGAAAGCTGGATCCTTTGGGTTCGTTCAGACAGACTGCAAACTAGAATGAAGGTGGCAGAAATGTTTTAGTATATAGTGTTTATGTACAAAGCTGTTTTCAATAAAAAAAAAAAACAACCCAAGATAAAATCTCACACTGATTTTAATTTTTCTGTTGTAAAAAGTCACATTTATTAGCAGTTCTAGTAACTGACATTCAGTTTTAAGCAAGGAGGAAGAATATTTATTTTTTCTTTTTCTTGCCTTTTTTCCTCACTACAGCAATAAATGCAAAAAAGAACTCCAGACTGACCTAGAATCACACACATAAAATGGTTTAAAGTATTTTTCACTTATGCTATCAAAACAAATAAATATATTTGTTCATCTCTAGCTAGTTCCATGTTTCACAATAAGTCCTTGGGTACCTTTGTATAAGCTTTGACTTTTGTGCTTCAGTGTTCCCACTGAGAAGAAATAGAAGTTTGTTGTTTATCATATGGGGTAGTTTGGAGGGATGGTTTGGAGTCAGTTATTCTGGAAGAATATTTTAAAGACAAATGAACTGTTCAGCTGGGAAATGACTGCTAGAAGGAAGACCTTGAGAACATACTGACTTATCTTCTCCCTTTTGCTTCTTGTGCACTTCCCTTTATGTCAGAGGGGAAGAATAACTATAAATTTAAATCTAATTTTTTTTAATATAGATATATTTTAAAATTGATCTTCAAAGCACAGTGTTGAATGCTGAGGAGCTGAGAGGCTTGTGACTATTGTCTCTATTCCTTAGTCTTTTTTTGTAATCTGTGGTAAATAGCTTAATCTCAACACTTTAACTTCTGAATGTTAAAATGGGATAACCTTCTCACATTTCATGGGCAGTAACAAATGGAATTTATTTATATGTCCTGAGTATTTTGAAATTCCTATAAATTAGGTGTTATAAAAATGCTAAGTATTCTTCCTTGACAGAAATTTAAATATGAAAGTGGTATTAAAATTTAGCTCCCTAACTTTTTCCTTTATAAAGAGGAGCTTTCCCTGCGGAGATTTTATTCATCCCTCCTATTCATGCTTTGCACTGGAGCACTTCCAGTTCTGTAAAACATTTCTCATGAGAATGATATTGGTGAAGCTGTTACCTGGCTAGAGTTGGTTGGCATATGGTTAGGAATTTAGGTGTTGCTTCACTTAGAGACAGCATAAATGCAGTGAGACCTCCTGTAATATTTCATGTGTTTTTCCCTTTCTATTTTGCATCTCAAAGGTTAGCACACCAATTTGGCAGGGAGTATTTAATTGATGTACAAACAGGTTAAGGCCTCTTGTGTTTAGTTTTACTTTTATTCTTTCAGCTTAAAGAATTAGTTTGTAGGGAAATAGATGATCTTATAAAATTTTGTTGAGTAAATTCATTTTAGTATATTCACTTATAAAGTGATCTTGAGACATGCAGGGGTTACTCTGGCATAATGCAGATTTTGAAATCTCACTCATTTGTCTGTGATCCTAAGGAATGATACAGCCTTGCTTTAGAGTAGTGTTTTTACTTCATTTTATCACTTTTTTAGGAGACACACACAGCATGCCTTCCAATTAGGGCAGTCATCCTGTAAAAGTGCATGACTGTAGCCGAGTAGATAAAGTCCTGTCTCCAGAAAGAGGCCAGCTGGTCTTTTGTTGTGTCTGCCCTCCACATAGATGGGATGAATGGCATGGACCCTGAGTTCTTCCTTTTTTTCAGGTATCAAGTCCCCTTTTTCCTTCTTTCCATCCCCTTGAACTTTTTCGAGTCCCTTGTTCCATGTCAAGAGAAAATGCACTGTGGAACCGGTTTAGAATGAACAGATGGTTTGAACTACTTCTGTTAGGGAAAAGTTCAAGCCTGCAATCCTTCACCTGCTACCTGTAGGTTGTTATTCCAATGTTGCATCCTTGTTTTTGTCCTACTGTGTTTGTGCTGCTCAACTTTGCTCTTAATTAACTTTTAGGAGCCTGTGTCACGTGCTGAGCTCCTCCTGGGAAGTGCAGTGGGATATAATTTATGAATCCCAGCTGGCCTTATGCAGTAACAGCACCACCAGTTCAGGGTAGCCAGTGTGGAAGTCCCTACAGTCCTGTGCAATAACAAAATATCTTGTAATAAGATATGATTTTTGTAATGTCTTAGGGCACTTTTGGATGTTTCTGGGCAGAAGTTTTCTTATAATCTTGTGTGTGAGACTTAGCAAGACAACTAAAATCTGAGTGGCTCTTCTGTACATAGATATTTAGTCATTCTATATGCGGACATAGTATGTCTGTATGCTCATACAAACTGTGAATGCACTCTGAGAAAGCAGCATCACAGGCACCCATCCAAGCATTAGGTTTGTGGTTCCTAAAATCAGCTGCTGAATCTCAAACATAGTTAGCATGAAGAACTTGGCCCTTATAGGGTCCACCACCCTCACATAGAGTGGCATATGTAAAAAAGTTGAAGCAACAAAGTGAATTTTGATTTAAGCTTGTGGATTGATGAAGGCTCATTTACAGCTCATCAAGAGTTTTGTGCGATCTGTGCTAGTCTTTGATTATGAATTGAGCACTGAATATGATACAGACAAAAATGCCTTTATCCTAACTTAGCCAGGTGTGCCTCATGCAAAATTGCTGCATTTTAAACCATATGGTAATTCACATTGAACTTAAAACACATAATTATAAAAATGCTGGAAATGAAATATTTTAAAAAAATTGGAAAATATCACAGTAAAACAGGTTTTAAAACTAAAGATGAGCTTCCTATTACTTACAGGCTATGATTAAAAGGAAATAATGTGCACTGTTTGAGATCACCTGTTCTATTAAAAATGCTAAAGCCTACTTCATGCCATGTGATAAAACCTCTCAAACTTCAAACTTATTAGCAGTATTCCTGCTTCAAGCAAAACCAGTTTTAGCTGCTGAAAAAAATGTGGCAGATATTGTGAAGCGGGGATAGGTTTCTCTACCTTCTTACTTTGGGCAACTTGTCAGACTGGGAACTCTGTTTTCCAAGTAATAAAATCCTTTCCTAACCAGTATTTTTGATAGTCTTTTAGCACCTTAGGGCCTTTAAATCTTGCTAGCTTACCTTCACTCGAGCAAGCATGAATGTTTCATAGCTGGATGTGTAAGCATCCAGTCCCTCCTCAAGTAGTTGGAAAAAAAATGTTGTGGGACATTGCTTTTTGAGCAGAACACCTGCCTTCACTTGAGTTTGTGCATTTGAAGAATCAGCAATTGCAAGCTTTCTTTTTTCAGTCTCAGTCTATCAAAGGAAATAGAAGAGTTTCACTGTGGGAAGGAGATTTCCTGCTGCTATCCCCTAAAGATGCACTTTCTGACTTCTGTAGCTTCAGTGAGAAACAGCTACAAGAATGCTGGTCGCTGAGTGAGTGGTAAATATACTTGCTCCTGAATATGAATTAGAGTCTGAAGAAAGTTTCAGTAATATCTTAAATATGCTATAGCTCACTGTTCTCCACTGTTTACCCTTCTTATATTTTTATAGCCATTTTCACAATCCTGTTTTCTTAAATGTCTTTATCATACCCAGTGGTAATTTTGGCCCTAAATCACCTGCCAGTAGGAAACTGTCATTTCCAAAATTATCAGCAAAGGCTGTATAGTAAAAGTAGAGAACCCAACAAACAGGTTTCCCTTTTATTTTGTAAAAACATTTATGTTTTTGTGGGCATATGACATCAAGAGAGAGTTTTAACTCGATTCTATGCAAATTTAATTATCAGTCCTTTCTGATGTGATAGATTAAATTTGGTATAGTTCAAGTTGTTTGCATAGCCTTCATTGCCAGTATTCTTGTCTATGTAGGCAGGCAGTATGGTCTGTAATGGGATTAATATGGACTTCCCATTGTAAAATAATTGTTAATTCTCTGTATGGGTGCATAAAGCAGAAAGAGACTCAACCAGGTTAAGCCAACATGCTTATGTATCAAACCCTGTGGTCTTCACCTGCCTGACTCTTTCTAGTGTCATTTACATAATTAAGTCAGAGCAAAATCTGACTTTCACTCACAATCAATTTGAACATTAATTGTACATGAATGCAATCTTCTAATTATTTCTTTTGTGACTGGAGTGATTAGCTTGTAAGGCGCAAATGAAGAGTGACTAGAAAATTAAACAAAATGGGGCATATGCTGGTGGAGGGAAATTGTAAAATAGGTATTTCTCTTGCCAAGCTTCACTTGTCTTTGGTTCATGAGGTTAATGACTATATGCTAGAGATTTGCTTCGGGTTACCGAATTACAGGCAAAAGTCTTGAGTGAAGGAAGGGTCAGAAGAGGAATCCTCTTCAAGCAAAAATGCTCTTTTATTTCAATCAATGCCAGAGGAGACGTCTTTGCTCGGTGGTTGGAATATATTATCCTTTTCAAAAGGCCAGTTGAAAGAGATTCAATAGGTAAGCTAATTTTAAATCAAAAGCTGTGTGATAATACATTAATCTCTCCTTGTCTGACACTCTCCACCCAAGAGACAGTAAAGTACACAGGCTTGGGCTGACCCAATATAAGGAATGTGATCTAACTGCAGGAATTGAAAGGAGGGAGAACACCAGTTTGTGCCTGAGGGCAAGATCATCAGGGAGAGCTGTGAAGAAATTGAACTTTTGAGCATGTATGAAGTCCCATAAAGCAAAAATAGATGTATTTCAAACAAAGATGCAGTTAAAAGGAGCATCATGAGTATGCATACCTTCATATTTCTAAAATCAGCCTTCCTCAGACAGTGGTTTCCCTACAGATTGAAATAAATTTGTGTCTACTTTTTTTCCTGTGGCCCTTGGTAAGGGAAGGGGTGTGTACCATGTGAGATGTTCGTGGCCATCCCCATTGTACAACTGGCAATTGGTCTTGAAGGCAAATTGGTTCTCATTTCTCACTTTTCAGGCAGATCTTTCTTACTCACAAAATTTCAATATTTATGGACAACTGTATGCCTTGTTTGCTTTCTCTTGATACAGCCTGCACTTTGTGTGTCTCAAACACAACCAGTGCCTGCCAGTCAATAAAAAAGACTTGTAAAAGCATCTTGTCTCTCAAAGCTGATCAGTCCAGTTGGCTTAAAAGTAAAGAAGTCAAATAAAAACCATGCAGGTCTGCTGAAGTTTCACCTTTGGTTCTCACTGGCTTCACTTGAATCCAGAACTCACAAAAGCATCTTAGCATAAAAACTGATGCAGGAGGTAAAAAGGGTGTGAAATATGCGTTATTTTAAAACATGTAATGTTTCTTTTTTGTTTCCTGAAAATAAACTAGATTTTTGTCTTGAATTTTAGATTACCCATATGAGGAAAACACTTGTAATTTTTCCATCTTGCCTTTCTAGCAGCCAGATGGAGAGGTGGGAAGGGCAGCTGTGAAGGGGAGGTTAATGCACTGCTGTTGCTCTTAAGGGGGGGATCAAGGACATGTTTAGGAAGTGGAAGGCAGATGAATTATGGAATTCTAGGTCTGCTTCATTTTTTTTAAGCTGCAATTTGTATTTGGCATTGGACGCATTGTTTCTCATTCTTTGCCAGTTATTCCTAAGGTGGGAATGAATATGTAGAGACCTCTTCCCTGAAGTGTGTCAGGTAAATAAAAAATCTCTTTTGACACATTTCTTTCTATGTTGTTTTAAAAATTGCAGTTGTCTTGTTTTCTACCTGTTTTTGATGATTATCTCTGCAGCTCAAGCTCAAGCACATTTGAAAAGCAGAATAGTAATCCCAAATTTAATGCTGACATTGCAAAATACACAATGTATTTGTGGCTCAGTAGTGTTGCGTCTTAAATCTCCAACACAGCTTTTTTTCTGAGGACCTGACTTGCCTTTCTGTGAAAGATGAAACAGTGAAGCTATTACAGAAATGGATCTATGAAACAGTTTCCAGAAAACAACATCTAAGAAAAATTGCTAGCAAGCAGTGCTTAATGCAATCAACCAGATTGTTTTAACTTTTGAAAACATATTTTTTATTAATGCCTTTAGCACACTGCATGTTGTTTCTGCAACTATTTACATAGTGTAAAAACAAGAAACTCTTTATTCCAAAAAGCAGTCATTAGACTTGTCTTAGTTTGAGCACTAATTAGTAGTCATAATCAAATGTTTAATTAAGGTATATACCCAGCTTATTGTCATCTGGCAAGAGCTACAATGGAATCCTGTCCAAGGTGGAATACTTTTATAAAGATATATAGCATGTAAAATCAAGTGCTATTATATAGCATTAATCACAATGTCACCAGTTCCTGAAATGGACTTCTGTCACAGAGCATATATTGGTGTTCTGGCTGATAATGGCCTTGCTAATTTACGACAGATTACCATGTCTGTAATTAAAAAAAAAAAAAAAAAATCATCTTCTTCTGCTCTTTTGATATTTTCCCACTGATGCATGTCATTTTTTGAACAGGATAAAACAGTTCTGTCATAACATATAATGTCTCTGCTCAGTAAATGCAGAGTATGTTATTATGTGGAAGGAAAATGTTATACTGTGCTGTGTAGGCAAGATAATATAAATAAGCTTTGTATGGAGTTTATTCTTGGGTAACAGTATCATTTATCCAGTCAACTCTTCCCCTCCTTTGTTTTGAAAGAGGCTTTATGGAGAAACATACATAAGGTGTAGTTCATTTAAAACTGAGTTTCTGACTTCAGGAGTGCACAAAATTTAGTTTCAGGTCAATAAACTGATATATTGCTAAAATCACCATTTTGCAAATCACAAATAACCGATTATTGTTAATGGCTTCTTGGCAGTGAATGGCTCTTAAAAGAATTATTCATTTGAATCCTTTAGCTACCTTGTTTTCAGTTTAGAATTACCCACTTTGGACCCTTTTCTATCAGTGAAATAATTGCAAGAAACCCTTTGAATTTGCTGTTTCTGAAATTATAATTCATTATGTGTAAGCACAAGGTATTTAATAGAGTTATTTCCTAGTAGGCTCTACTGCTTGTAATATGAGTGCTAAAGTTCTATGTAGATTTTAAGAAAGAAAATGTACTAATTTTGCAAAGTTAATAACTAGGTAGTGGACAATAAATGGAAATTCACATTTATATACTCACACTGTGCATATTTGCAGCATGATTAAAAAAATTCTATCCCTGTTAAACACTGCAAGATAGAAGAGGTTAAGATATAAACTATTAATATATTTCATCCATTTTAACGAGAAGGCAAAGGATAATCCCTGAGAATTCTTGCCCAAAAAACTTGTGTTGATTTTGAAGGCTGTTTCAGCACTGGGTAGAGCTCAGAGGAATACACTGCTGTTGCTTCCTGTGAAAATGTAAGCCAGCTCAGAAATTTCAATCTGCTCAAACACTTTGGTCTCCACTCTTGGGTTGAAAAAGTCCCTGAAGTATACCAACCAGTTCTTGCCAACTTCTGGTCTCATTTTAGGATATCAAAAATGCTCCTCTTAATACTGAAAAATGACAGCAAAAAGTATTTTGACATTGAATACTCTTGAATACAGATATGTTGTGCCTCACTACATATATATTATGTTGCAACGTGTGAAGATAGGGCACAGTGAACTGAAAAGTTTCACAGTAGGTGAAAAATTTAAGGACCCGTAACTATTTTGAATAAATAACTCTGAAATACAGGGCAGTTTTTCTGTCTTTGTTATGTTTCCTACCAGTGTGGTATTATGAAAGTGTTTGAAAGTCATCAGAAATTTTAATATATTATCTAATAAACTAATCTAAAGAGGTCAGGTTTTCTGCAGGTTTTCCTTCTGTTCAGAGCTCTTTAAAGTAATCCTAAATGCTTTGGGGAATTGTCCCTTTGAAATAGCAAATACCAAAATTTCTTGTGCACAGTGTTGAACATTAGACCCATAACTTGAATCATTACCTTGAACCCCTGGCAAGTATCTTTTTGTAATCTAACAGTGCCTTCATATCTAACAACAAAGTTGGAAAGGGCCTTGTCATCATAGAGTAATTTGTAAAGAGTAAGAGTAATTTGTAAACTCTTCAGATTCTGGTGGTACTGCATTGCTTGTTATTATGTGATGGAAGTTCTCTTCTGAGCCTGAAAATAATTTGTGAAATAAGGACCAATGAAATTAATATATTCCTGATGGGGAGGGGGGTGGATGTGTTGTTTTATTGAGCCTTTTCTGGTGTAAAATCACATAAACTAATATTTAACTTCTCTTTTTGCAATTAGAGGTTCTGGTTTGCTAGAGTAAAGGTGGTATTCCTGCAATGCTTCTTGCAGCTTTTTTATTCCAAAAGTAGCGTTTACTCCAATCTTACATGTTTTGATGATTGCTTTGGGTGTGTGTGTGTGTGTATATATAGTGTATATATATATAAAATCATCCCCTCTCTCTCTCTCTGTTTATATATATATATATATATATGAAATATCATATTTTTTTTCATCTTGGTACATAACGGACAGACACCCAAAATTATGCATTGTCTTTATGGTATGTTTCCTGTGGTCAGCAAGTGGTACTGTTATTTATGAGTCTCTGAAGGTATCAGAATGAGGAAAAAAAATATTTTCTACAGCTGCTGCAGAAAGTGGTTCATGCTACCATTTCTAGTAATACACACATATATTTATGTATAGTCATGCCTTGAGTGAGATTCCACCGTAAGGGTGCAGGAAATGTAATGCTGGAAACATTATTCACATCCAGGAGACAAAGATTCTCCTGAAGCTGAGTAATTCAAAAGACTACTGAGCATTCTCTCAGTTTGAACTAAAACTTCCTGATCTCCTGTTATCATTGTAAAAACTATCCTCACCAGCATTTTTGCTATGTGCCAGATTTCAGTATGAAAGCTTAATAATCTTCTGTAGGGCTACTATGGCCAAAAAGTGCTTGTGCATTTGTTGTTTGAATATTCATCTTCTTTAACACGAAAATTCTCATATGATAATACTATGTAAATGGAGGGCTGTTACTGTTCATGAAAGAAAATAGTTTAGAGGGCTTGAGTATAAAAACCAGCAGATTATTTTTTTTTAATTACAAAGTAGAAAGCATAATGAAAGTAATTTGGTGTAGATTTGAAAGACAGCATTATTTTCCAGTAAACTGTTTCTAAAATTTATTTAATAATTCCATCAAATTTTACTGGCAAAAGAAATGGGCATTGAGTGATGTCAGTATTAAGAAGCTCCGGGAAAGTAAGTATGGAACTGACTTCACTCACAGTGGTGGAGTAGAGGCTTGGAGGGCTCTAGTGAGCCTGGGGAATGGAATGTTACTTCTGGGAAAGGAGCCCTGACACACTGACCAGTGCTTGATTTTTAGTGCCTAGGGCACTTGACTGCTATTCTGGCTTTGCTTTAGACTTGCCAGGTAATCAGTTGGTGGATGGTGGTGCATGTGGGCAGTTCAGGGAAAAGGGATCAGGATGATCTTTCATGTGAGTATTCAATCATTAAATTGCATTCCTTCCTCTACTCTGTAAATCTTGATTTATTTTCACCATGCTGCTGCACCTTCTAGCTCTTTATTCAGTGTGCTGCCTGGATCACTTTTTTTCCTTGACAGGTGTGCAGTTAACCTCACTTCTAGCAAAACAGCAAGAATGAACCAAGAGCTTTCCTTTCCTTACTGATTCCCATCACTTGGCTATTGCTCATGCAAGAGGAGTAAGGAGAGCATCACTGCTGTTTCTCCCAGACTTTGTATTTCATTTTGAAACTGTAAGAATTAACATTGCATAGTTTTGGGCAAAGAGGGAATAGGTGAGTGCCTTTCCAAGAGGCTGCTGTGCCTCCTGTGCATATTTGACTGTGCACATTTGAGACTGTGACAATTGTGACTCAAATGACACAATAACTGTGTCATTTTAGAATGCCTCACATGGTTGAACTTGCAGCAGGACAAGGGTTGACACCATTTTTGGTGTCTGTTATATGATCAATCTTATGACTTCAGAACATTTCTTGCTCAGCTTGCAGTGCCAATCATGAAATCTGCCCATTACCAGGGTAGGGCACCCAGAATGCTGTTTGTGCTCTGTGATGCAGTTTTTGGAAATTTAGATAAAAGATGTGCTTGTCTCTTTTTTTTTGGCTTTGTTCCCTCATTCCCAAAGGAAGCAATGCATAGCCCTGCAGTTTGTTTTGCTTTCTTTTTGCTGTATCCTGCAGCCATTGATGAACATTCAGCTCATTGCTGGTTGAAAGAATATGGAAGAAATTGCCTTAATGCAAAATGCAGTTTCACAGGGCAAGAATAAAATGCACAATACAAAAGCACTGAAGCTTTGTTTCTCTCTTCAAGTAAGGATTATGTACAGAGGACAGTGATTAGAAAAAGGAATTTATTGTAAACACAAGTTATATGAAAGCTCTTCAGAAAGGAATATGCAGAGGTTTCACACAAGGAGTGAATTGTGGTGTTTCATCTCTGCGTGAACAGGTGCTCAAAGAGGAATGAAGAGATCAAATCCATGGCCACTTTAAAAGGAATGGAAGATGAATGTCTGACTTGCAGTCCTTTTACTTTAAAGTATTCAAACCCATTTTTTTTAAAGAATGGGGTCAGTGGGAGAAACCAGGAGTACCTTAGCCAAGCCTGTGAAATAGCCAGATGGTTACAGTGGGAGCTACAGCTTCAACTCTGTCCAGTCAAAAGGGAAGAACCTGACTTTCTTATTCTGACCAAGCCCACAAAACTGTTGGCAGTGGGAAATAGCAGTGACCAATTTCCATTAAAATGGGAATATGCCTTCAGTTGGCAGCTAATTTGAGAAGTGAAGTTTTTTTCAACAAATAACCGAAGTGACAAAAGGCATTAATTTTCACTAAGTTCCACAGTCTTCAGTGAAAGAGAGTAGACACTCTTAGCTACTGCAGTGACCCCTCTTGTCCAGGATGTGAAGATAGGTACTGATCAAACTAATCCTTTGTGGTGTTATCCCTCTATAAGAAAGCCTGTGAGAGATCTGCATACTTTGTTATTCTTTAAATTTGATTTTTGAGGACTTCACTGGACTTACACACAGAGAGTTGCAGCTCAGCCATCTTTTTTTTTAAGAGCCAGATCTCCTTTGTCCACCCAATTTGAACTGCTTTGACATGACTTCTGTGCATTAGATAAGTTATTTGGATCTTGAGACTTCAGAAGCTTGTGTGATGCAACAAAGTTCTGAAAGAGTCTGGTTTTTTAACTGGAATGTTGAGGGTAGTATTTTTTTCCTCTTCCTTGCTCTTAGCTAAGCAGTAGTGATGCAATTCCAGTTATTCTCTGAAAGCTTTATTTTCTTTAAGCACAAAGAAGTATTGTTAAACCTTGGAAGACTAGAAAATTAGTCATCTCTTCCTTAGCTCTGTGTGCCTTGTGCTGGAGTGTTTTGAACCTTGTTTTATTCTTAGTAGATCGCTCCAAGACAATGGAGTACCTTCATGCCA
This sequence comes from Cettia cetti, assembly GCA_013401135.1. NCBI lineage: Eukaryota > Metazoa > Chordata > Aves > Passeriformes > Sylviidae > Cettia > Cettia cetti. Next base: position 211,501 of record VZUI01097546.1, read on the forward strand.
ATCAGCTGTTATCTTTTCTGCTTAAGACATACGAGGTTTGACAGGACCTCTGTATCTGGATCAATAGTGGACTATTAAGAAGATTAAAATGTGATCTTGAAGTGGCAGCAACAGGTTGAGAATTGAAAATCTGTTTTCTTTTCCTGGCTCTGTGGCTCGACAATTTACTTACTGTCTCATTGCCTTATTACCATTACATGTAAAATGACTTAATTAGTGCTGTTGTAACAAGACTCACTGTTAAGGTTATCCCTATGCCTGTGCAGTGCCTAGAGAAATAGGCAGCATAAGAGAAGCCCAGGCAGTGCAGCTTTTTGGCTATAGTTAAACAAGGTACCACATCCAAAACCAGGGGGTGGCATTCTCTGTGTAAAAATTGCTGGCCTGCTCAAGGTAGGGTGGTGTATTTCCCTATAGCACTGCATTGAAAAGAAAATGTTTGATGGGATGTACAGGATGTTAATAAAGAAATTAATACCTTTCTCTTTCTTCCACATCAGTGTATATGGCATTTCATTTCCAGAGAAAGGCAATTGTACTTTTAGAGGGTGTCAGTAGATGTAAAGCTTAGTGGAGCTCAGGGGATTTACAGACACTGAATATTTATTTGGCCACATAGTTTCTTTTGCCTAATCCTAATTAACTGTAAGGCAGTGGTTTGATTCTTTTTCTTCAATGAATGCTGACTGATGCTGCAGAACTTACCTCTGATTTTATTGCTACTGGCCTTTTCTGCCAGCAACCCTTTTCCAGATAAATGCAGAGAATTTTTATTGACAGCTTATTTTAACAGATCTTAGGATGAAGGATGTTTCTGTTGCAGAGGTAGAGAGCAGCTGTGAGATGGGTTTTACTGGCTATGATCCAATTTATCTAAGTTGTCTGTCTTGCTGTGATTCATCAAGTACTATAAAAAATAGTTGTGAAATGGGCAGGGGAAAAAACCCAACAAACCTATTTCTGAGGTAAAAGGCACTTTATGTCATGGTGGCATGTATTAAAGCAGGCCAAAAAGAGCAGACTCACCCTGGCAGTATTGGTTCCCTTCTAGGTCAAGTTGTTTGTGATGAAGTTCCTCTCAAAAACAGCAGATGGATTGCTGCATTGAGCTCAGGTGTGGATTTTGATGTAGCTTTAAAGCCAAAGAAATCTTTCAGAGCACTTGTCATATCAAGGCAGTGGTGGGTTCACATGTGTACTGTATCTTCCTGCCCAGAAAATGTCCCAGCACAAGTTTGGGCCAGGTGCCCCATTTTACACAGAGCCTGAGCACTGCCAGGACGACTCAGACACACCAGGTGTGTCTGACAGTAGAAGCTGTGCTCTGCTTTGCTGCCTTTCACCTTCCCCTCAGCTGTATGGCAGGAAAGAGAGATGTTATTTAAAGCCACCTAGTGAAGAAGCGTGAATTTCCATCATTCCCCATAGAGAGGGGCAGAAACAGACTCTTTTGGAAGCTCCAGCCTTTGTGAGTATGTGTGTTTTGAGGGTATTGTGGTGTTTACAGGCAAGAATAAACAGGAGAAGAAAAGTGGGGAAGTAATGACAGTTTGACATACAGGTGGTTATGTAAAATTTCACGTAAATTTTATCTAAAGATATGATTGTTACAACATGCCTACCTAATTTCTCAGGAATGGTTGAATTCTGCATGGGTGGATGCTGCCAATGTTTATGAACTGTGCATATTGCCTAATGACTCATTTCTCACTGAGTTGAAAACCTGTAATTTAGCATTTCCAAAGGATGCAATCCAAGGCCTATTGGTATCATGAAAGAATATGAACTTACGTGGGTTTCACTACAACATCTAAGAGTTTAATCTGGTTTTTGCTTTCTAGCTGGGGAATGTTGCTCTTCTGAGGGGAAAATCCCAGATTAATGTTTAAATTAAAGATGTTGGCAATAGCAATAGGCTGGACTACTTGAAATAACTTTTCTAATATCTGCAGATTTTTTAATATTTTAAAAGTTAGAGCTCCTCCTCTTATTTGACTTATTGTCTTGTTCATCTCCAAGTTTCGGTCCTTTCTTAAATTTTTCAGTAATTCATCTTTCATTATTTTAGTAATTTTGGGTGTTTTCTTGTCATCCGTAATTAACTACAATTTTGTTTATTTTTAAAATTCATAGGGACTGTTCACCTGGATATGGTATACTTTTTAAAGGTGCTTTTCTACATTCGATTCTTTTCAGTTTGTTGTGGGCAACATAAAGCAGATGACAGTGAATGTACTCAAATTATGAGATCATAGTGAGGGATTCTGATTAGTAACATGTGAGAAATAATATACTGAGGACAGAGAGGGGTAGTAAGAGCTACTTTTATTTGTTGACAATTATGAGGCTATATCCTCTTTGAAAGCAGAAATTCTTCGTAAGTTTTTAGGTGGGACCTGACTTAGTGTCCTTGAAAGATTTGTAAACTGGGGAAAGAAATAATTGTCCTTTTTAAATATTTGGAAGATGACCCTGGAATTTGCAAGGTTTGTAAAGAAGTTGCTTAAGCGTTGCTGTATGACTGATTAATCCTCCAATTAATAACATTCATACTTAAATTGCTTCTTATATTAGTAATGACACCAAATGACCTTGACATATTTATGCATAAAACAACTTACTATATATAGCAGTGATATTAAGCAGTTTTTGCAATTTGGAATTAAATAGCTTAAAGAGGCTTTAACCCTTACTGACAATTAAGCATCAAAGATTTTCTAAAGCATATTTTTCCACTTTCAACAGTTATCCTTGAATTTTCATGTAAAGACAACTTCTAACACAGAGTATGCTTTTATTAAAATATTCCTAGAATCCTCTGAGCTAGACTTAAATAAAAGTTTATCATGGAGTGGAAAAAAGATGTTTCTAGTTTGTGTTGGGTCTTGAAAATCATGTATGATATATTGATTTCTATAATTGTCACTGAGAAAAAGATGTCATATGAAAGTTTGCTGTATGTACAGAAAATGCATAGAAAGGTCTTTTTTTAGTGTATGGAAACAAAATTTTTTTAGGCACCCATACTTCATGGGAGAAAACTGCAATAAAAAAGATGTCCTTTAAAGCATATTTTGAAATTTGCTAAGAGTATAGACAAGTTTTAAAACCTAGTACTGAAAGCATTCATTATAAGAACGGTTTTGTTGGTCTGTTTCTGTTGGTGCTGATGTTTGTATCCTATGTGACAAAATGCATAATGTAGGTATTAGCAGCAGAACCTGCAACTTAGCAAGTGGAAAACATTAAGAGAAGAAAAAAAGTCAAAAAGTAGCACTTAGTGGAGGGATAAATTGACAGTACTTTTATTCTTTAGTACTTGAATTTTGTTAGAAAGAAAAGTGCAGCTAGAGTGCAGCTAAGTATATCATAAATGGTAACATGTCAATGTGAAAGCTTTTCTTTTTCCTCTGGAGTGGGGATTTAAGTCACTCACAATATTCCTTCCACTCGCTTGACTATGAAATACTGCAATTCTTCAAAATCAGATCAACAGTTCAGCCTGACTCCTGGAAAGAGGACTACACTGCTTATTAAATTAGGCTTCAATTCAGGAAGGTTATCCACATGGTTACAGGTTCTGTTTAGTTGCCCTCAGAGGATTCAGTTCATGAGCTCAGCTTGCTTGCTTGGGATGATAGAGCTTTGCTATTCTGATTGATGAAACCCTAGCATTTTTTAACACTCCAAAGTGTTGGTTTACTCCTTTTTTTTTGAATGAAACTTTAACAGAGATGAAGCAGGGAGAAATGAAGATTTCCTCCTAGTTCTGACCATCTTTCTGGAGAACTCATAGATTCTGATCCTTGTATAACTTCCTATTTCAGCATGCATCCCTGAAGAATCTGAAAGGAGTTACATAGTCATCTTCCATTCAGAATATGTATTAGACTCTGTTCCATCAAACATGTTCAGAGTTAGTCTCATAAGTCCAAGATTTTTTCTTAAATGCTCCAAAGTTCACAATCCTCTATTAAATGAATTGTCAGGGCACAAGCAGATTTTTTTTCACATTAGGGGATTAGGAATTTACCAGTAGTAGATTTTGTTTGTTTGTCTGGTTGGTTAGTTATAGGAGCTTAAGACTGTTTAGATAAGATGCAGATCCAGCTTTCACATGTAATTTTTTAAGTTATTCCTCTCTTAAATAAAATTTTTTCTTAATCCCCTTTTTCTGTTTTGTATACTTCATGTATCCTTTCATGGTAGTAGAAACCTTACAATATTTTTTCTCTGTATAGTGTGGGTTTTTATCTTAAAATTTAGTTGTATCTTAATGGATAGTTGGACTGGCTTCATAGAAGTGAAAAATTATGCCTGGATCATTAATAGTGTCTATCCCTCTCTCACCGTTTTGGGATTTTTTTTGGTTTGGTTGGTTTGATTTTTGGTGGTTTTTTGGGGGTTTTTTGTGGGTGTTTTCTTTTGTTTTGGTGGGGTTTTTTTGGTTTTGTTTTTTTTGGGGGGGGGGGTTTGTTTTGTTTTGTTTTTGTTTTTTGTTTTTGTTTTTTGTTTTTTGGTTTTTTTAATGATTCATGGTAAACTTAGAAGGGCGCCTGGACAGAATAGAAGTGTTGAATAACACTGCTGATCAGACATACAAGAATAAATGCAAATTACAGGTAATCCTTTAAAAAAAGGCTTACTGGTAAAAGCAAGCCTTCTCTTTGATGTCTCTAAATACAAGATAGAAGAATAATTCTATGGTGTTTGTAAATAGAAACCCGGCTGGGAGATGTAAAAAGACATGACTTGGGGTCTTAGGTATCTTTCAAAAGCATGATTCTCTTCCTCCATTTCCCATCAGAAATTATAAAGAAAAATATGTGGTTGCTTATTAAATGCTCATAGAATTAAGTGGAATTTGTGTATTATTATCACTGTATAAAAACGTATTTTAGACTCAAATATTATTGTTACTTTATATTACCTTATTATTCTTACTGTTTCCCATACTTTGGTACCTCTGAGAATATGAGAATACAAAAATACAACTCCTGGCACACACTGGAATTTCAGTCTGTGTATCTGCTCACAGCATTGCAAGAGGTGAGAATATATTATTTTTAGTACAGGTTGGCATTGTCACAGGAAGAAGCAGCATTAATATTCACTTGGATAAATAGTTGTGATATTAAGTTATTTTGCTAGGATTCAAATGCCTGTTTATTGTATCACTGCAGTGTTTGACCGTGGCAAATGCACTGCTGTGCCAAGAGGTTTCCATGTTACCTGAGGAGGAGGCATAAACCTCACACACATGCACTGTGCCTGCAGGGTTTGCAGGAGGGTTTGCAGTCACATGTCCTCACAGAGCTTCTACAACCCATGCACAAGGAGAGAATAAAGGCAGAAGGACTACCACAAAATGTGGTTATTGGTTTTGGTAGCTTTTCTGAATTCTTCAGAAAGTCAAATATCTTCTGGGACTAAGCCCTAGGTTTGGTTTAGATCTCATGCATGTGGTGTGAGAGGATGGGAGCAATTCAAATTATTGATGTACTGGGTGAATAGACAAATATGCATGTGCCAATTCTCCATCTTCCATGATGGTCTGTTTTGAATTATATTTAGGCTTCTTTCACCCAGGTTATGAGGAGCTGTGGGCCACTGTAACAAGGAACTGTTACTTCTTCTCCCCAAGAAACTGTTTTGTCGAACCAGGAATACATGTTGCCTGTTTTGTCTTAGATTGCAACTGCTTTCCTCACATAATTTTTGTTTTCACTTGTTTGGTCACTGATATGACCTTTATTCAGAACCAGGAACACAGTCTGTCTAATCTGTAAATAAGCAGTTCACATCCTCCCTTCTCACTCTGGGAGGAAAATTCTGGTACCTGATAACAGATAGATTTCCTCTTAAATGAACCTTGGTTCATGGCGATGGACATGATGGTGTGCTGAGTTTTTGTCTCCCTCATTTCCCTAGAAACTAGTTCATAAAAGGCTTGGAAGACCAGCAGAGTAACTCTGGGTTTGGGGAGTTGACTCTCTAGAACATGATTGTGGTGATCATGTTGAAGCAGAGGAGAGATCAATGTTGTGATTTTTCTTCCAATTTGATTTTCTCTTCTTGCGTGAATGTAGACGTTGCTTTGTTTTGTTTCTTTTTACACTCAGAATGATGTTTTCCATATGTAATCATGTATCATCTCCCTCTAAAACCTTGGAGGACAATTTAAGTCCCTGTAACCCCTGTGATTTTAGCAGTTACTGAGAGCATAATTGTTAACAGGAAATGATTGCAATGGATTTCCCTCATTGTGACAAGCATTGCCATGCACTTCTAGGAAAGGCAAAGTTTCATAGAAAGTGCAACAAAACAGAGATAAAGAGGTGCAAACAGGTTAACTATAACATCATTTGTGCCAAATACTTCCCACTAGTTATAAGGACTCTTGTTTTGCCATTGAGATGAGTAAGAATGCAGTTTATTTGCAGATGGGTCGGTGGGACAGTTGGGACTGCAGAGAACAGAGCTCCTCCTCTTTAAAACATCTTGTTTATTATTACGGAGATCCTCTAATCTGAGGATATCTAGAGGTTGCTTTAGCTATGATGAAATGAGGGAAAAAGAAAAGATTTCTCTCTGTTGAGAGTTTGATTCTTCTGTTGCCTTTGGCCCTTGTTCTGAAAACCACAAAATGTTTGGCATATTTTTATTTGCCATTAAAACAGCATGTACCTAAGGTTAAGTATGCAATTAAGTCTCCTCTAATAAATGTGCCCTTTGTCAACACATCCTTTTACGCCCTGGAATCTAATATAAGCATGTATTTTCCAAAAAATTGTAATAAATGGCCTTTTAGATTTCAATAGGTGAAATGCTGCCTCCTCCTCTGCTGTATTCAAAGACATTAAACACAATGTATTCAGAGAATTTCCGGCTATGTGGCTGTTTAGACCCTCAAAAGCGCAACCTGTTACCAAAGATTCTGTGTTGTTCATGCACTTTCTGCGAGTCAAATGTGCAAAAGAGATAATGGGCTGGATCTCCTGCTTTCAGGAAGGCCAGGAATCAGATTCCCTGCTGGGGTGAAAGACTGAGAAGTAGGTACTTACTTGTACAAGCAGCAGTGCCAGCTTAGGCTCTCTCTGTTAGTTTTTCACCATCTCTAACCTGTTTGTAATGCAGCTTTTACCTGTAGTTTCCAGGTCTTGTGATGAAAATCCATGAAAATCTTAATTTTAGATCTTCCCATCTCCAATATTAACTGTCTAACCTCCTGGATATTTCTTGTCTAATTTGCTACTAGGGTTGTGTTTTGTGACTCAGGATCTGCTGTTTTGCTCCAATATGCAGCTGAATGAGACACCATATAATGACACCAGGATTTGCATTCAGTATGTGCTCTGTGAGGTCCCTGACACCTACCTGATACATGTTGTGGGCAAGACTTGGTGTTCTGTGGTTTGCTGATGCTAAAGACCAAGCACCACTTTCTTACCTCTGGTTTAATATTTTGTCCAATGCCTGTATGCTTTAACCACAGCATTTGCAGCTTGTTCCATGTGTCATTTGATAGTGGCATGCTCCAAGGTACTGTATGTCAAATTGCCTCTTCGATTATACATTCCAAAGTTAATTTTCCTCTTTCTTTTCAGCTGTTTCCTCGGAACACCTCTTGGAGGAGTCTTACTAAAAATTAGTCAGAATGTCTTTTTGAAGTTTTGGCTTTTACGTTGTCTTAGTTGGGTACCAGAGAAAGCAAAATGTAAATGGGTGTTTCTGGAATCATTGGCAGTGATGTGAATTGGTCTTAAAGGGTAGATGCACATACATGTAAGTTCAGCTGCTTTTCATGCTTGTGTAAAGGATCAATATCTAGGTTAGGCACTAGATAGAACACTGCCATGAAATAAATTGCACAAGAGACAAGGGCACTTTAGTTGTTTCATGAAAAGAAGAAAGTCTTTGAGCAAAAGCATGTAAGGTTAGTGTAGTTGATACCATTCCTGAACACTAATTATAGATGATTAGTCCCTTGAATATTTAGCTTTGAGGTAGTTAATGAAAAGGTCCTGCTGTTTTGCAAGGCAGGTAAAGAGTCTGAAGCAAATTCGGCATGTCCTCCTAGACTCTTGTCTCTGAGAGTAGTGGAAAGGTCATGTTCCAATTACTAATCCAAATAGCAATCCTTGCAGGCAAAGGGTCTAGACTCTGACTTGGTTCTTTTGAAAAAATTCATCTTCTGAGTTGATGCCACATGACTGGAGATAGCAGAGCACTAGATCTTAAAGATAGATAAGACCATGCTGTGCTCTTGCATGCGGTTATGGTTCCCTAGCTGCTCTCAATTCATTATAGCCCAGAGAAAGGGAAAGCAGTGTGACAGAGCATGGCATCTCTCTTAACAACTGCATCAGTAGAAACCCCCTGCAGAATTTTAAGTCATTCATCATCTTCCCACCCTCATCCCTCCTTGCTGTGCTGATAAAATACTTTGCATCCATTATTAAAACACATCTTTCTGTATTAGAATGGCCCTGCAGCCAAAGCTGTTCTCTGCTTTGTTATGTGAGGCCAGAAACTATACAAACTTCTAATTTAATGTGTTTTCTGACAGTGACGTTATTAGACTGCTCTTGGCAACTAACTTTCTTGTTTCTATTGTTCTCATGAATCAAAAATGTGCAAGTTAAAATGAGGTGACATATTTGTTTTTGGTTTGCATAAAATTGAATGGAAAGACTTAGCACAAACTTGGTTGAAAGGAAACACAAAGGATACCCAAACCAAACCATCCCATGTTACTTCTAACCTTGTGTGAGTTTCAGACTTGGAAAAATTCCCTGCCATGCTGATTCTGGTATAGAACAGCACCCTAAAGATGTCTTACCTTAGCTCAGTTTCTCTTAAGACTGGATGCTATTTAAAGTGAGCACAATGCACAAGATTTATTTAGGTTTTGTGTGAATCTAAACAGAGTGGGCTGTGACCATCTGTCTAAAGGAGAAATAAAATTACATTAGAGGTGCCATATGAATTTTAAGTCTTATTGGAGGCTTCTGATATGAAACAATGTAGTAGATTAGTATTTAAAGGAATAAATTGAAAGGGAAGGAGTAAGGAACAAGGTCTTCAAGAACTAACTCAGAATTTTCTCATGTAAAAGACTTGTTTACATAGAGGGTTTTCTTGTTTCAGAAACAACAAAGAAAAGACCAGGAGGTAAATCTTTTGATATTGCTGAATTCTTCCCTGGACTGATTTTGGCCTGTGACAACAGGTATTGTCGTGCCCTGTTAAAGTGGTATTCTTAGAGGATTCACAGGCATTGCAGGAGTGACTTTGGGTTCTCTGCTTTGGCATATCTTTTAGCTCTCAATAGCTTCCTTCTGTGGGACCACTTAAAGGGTCATAACAACCTACCAGTACAACCTGTACTTTCTGTAAGGTAAACTTTCTACCCGTTGCTGGCAGAACTGCTTGCCCTGGTATGATGGATGTGCTTTGTTGGTGTAGGGTCGCTCCAGTAGGCCTGGGTTTCCTTAAGTGTCAGGAAATCCTCTCACTGCTGGAAGACCTGAGAATTAGTGTGGTACAATTAGGTTTGTATACACCCATTTAGAAATGTTTCCTTTTATACTCAGAATGGAGGAGCATGAGAGGCTTAGGAGTATGGATGCTTTTCAAAGGACGTTTTGGAGGGTGGGGAGAGGGAAATTACTTGGTTCAAGTGTTGTAAAATAAATACCAGTGCCATTGGGGTGTGAGTATGAAAGGATTTAAAACAGCTTGCTGTTTCAGTCAAAGAAAAGAACCAATGACAGACAACAAGCCTACCTACCGGTAAATGCTCAATGCTCGTTCAAAACAAATTTCCAAATCTTTTGTTGCCACACTGCCACAAGGGTCTATCCTGCTGCCATAAGTGTGGGGGGATTTCATAGAGCTAATTCCCCTAACACCAAGAGGAATTTTGCGTGTAAATCTTTTACAAGGAGATTTTATATGTATTTGAATGAGCTGTTTCATTTTATCTTAGCAGCAATCTACAGACTTGAATTTTCCTTAGTATTGTCTGACAGACCATGACAAAACACTTAATAGTGACACAATGGCTCCTTCACAGCTGTTATACTCTATTGTGGTGGGTGGCGTAATTGGGGAATGTTTTAATCTGTTGATGCTCCACTCAGAGTAACGTGGATTATTGACAGGCTGCACTTGCTGCAAGCTCAACGTTGAGCATCTCCAAATGTTCTGCAAGCTGCAACTCTATGTTGCACATATGGTATAGAAAATTTAGTATAGCAGCTACTGATAGACAGTAGACAAAAATCTTGATGAGATTTGTCCAGTGGGTGCTCTTACACACCAATAATCTCAAAGTGTGATCCTGTAAAGCTGTGTTTTCTCACAGAGGTCTGCCAAAGACATGCACTCCTGAATCTGAGCACTTGGCTAAAACAAATGTCTGTTTTACTTAGATGCTAAAGATCCCTGCATGTGTTATGCTGTGGAAATATGCCTTTCCCCTCTGTGATAATTTTATCCCTTTCTAAACTAATGTCAGGCATCTGTGCTTTTGTGTACTGGAAGTAATCTTCAACGATTTATAGTTATCTTTACATGTGAAAATAAGTAAAGATTCATTTAACCTAAAATTAATGAAAATAATTAAGAATGCTATGATAAAAGAATAATTTTGAGTGTCCCAGAGCCCCACGTATCAATAGTAAAGGGAGTCTGATACTTCAGGAAGTTTGGGAATATGGCAGAAGAAGCCCTGGGACACTGTTTTTCTCCTGGTCTGTTTAACAAAACTGTTGATAAGTTGTTGAAGAAATCTTAAAGAATGACCAGGACCTCTTACCCCATGTTTACACAAATTTAGTGTGTCTTAGCATTGGGAGAGAGTTTCAAAAATATCCAGGAAGAATCCAGGCAGTTGAGCTTTTAGAGTATTCTGAGATTGTGGAATTAAGACATAAAAGCACAAGCTGTGCTTTTATGGCCATCTAGTTATTGTGTATTTAATGCCCAGCATCAAATGTCTTTGGTAAATGATTAAACAGCACAGTGAAGAGGCATGTGTATCTTTCTGGTGTGTATTTTCAGATTTGAATAATTCAATAACGTTGACATGAAAAATAAGAAAACACAGTTTGTATGTCTCACACAGGTTTGGAAACTCTAATGTGCAGCAGCTTTCCAAAAAAGCATGTTAGAAATTGAGAAGCTTATTTCAAAGCTTAGGCTGCCAGCTGAATCTGCAGTAGGCAGACATTTCACAGGGACAGCCTGTTTTGCAAAGTATCCTGCTGCTGTGTGTTTTTTGGGTTTTTTTTCCAGTGATGGAAATAACCGAGACTAGATTTCCCTCTGTGCTGCATGCTACCCAGTCTACTCCCGCCCCCATATTTGAGCTTCAGATGGAAACAGAATATGCAAAGGAGGACAGAATTATATATTCTCTTAGGGTAATAGGATTTACATGCCTAGTAAGAAAGACTATGCACATGGCACATGTAAACAAATGCTGTTATATGTGAGCCGGCAGCATCAGGTCTTTTTCCTAGCACTCAGAAATGAATTGTCACAAGCAATCAAAAGTGGCTTGTGTTCAGAGGCAAGTGCATATAGTGAGGTATAGGTACTTTATGCTGAAGAGTATGTATGGAATTACTTAGTCAATTAGGTAGGAAAAGACCTTTAATATCATCTAGTCCAAACATAGATATATACTCAATACTTAAAATAGAGAAATAGAGACAGTTTCCAACTTAGTGGAGTTCAGTCTGGGCCTTTTCCACCTCTGAGATCTTGCTCTGTCACACTTATTTCACTTTTAGCGCGTGTCTTTGCTAAGAGTTTCCCTTTTCCCTGCCAGGGCTGGTGCCCCTCTGAAAACACAATCTTTCCCTCTTCACTAAGCACACATGAGCCTGGAGGTTGGTAATATTCATCAGCCTTTCCTCCCCTCCAGGATCACAGTTAACCTGAGTCAGCACAAATATTTGCTAAGTTAATTAGGCTTTTTCTTTAGTCTCAGAATAATTTGAAGTAAGGTTATGGTTTATTCTTGTAATATTTAAGCATATGCACAGGTTCTTGCTTCTTTCTTCCCATTCCTAGTTTTGCCATTGTGAAGTCATCCGGTAAAAACAAGATCCTCATTCAATTATTTGCTCATTTTATTTGATCCTCTTACATATTTATGGATGGACTGTACTATATTTTTGGAATGACTAAGTAGCTTTGTCTACCTGAGCCAGTGTAGGTTGACTCCTATGGAGCCGCTCTGTGGCAGACAAATAGTTATTGGAAATTGTGCATAGATCTTTCATAGTTCCAGTTTCTTTTTGGTGGCATCTTCACCAAGCTGATCAATACAGAGTCTGTAATTTCTCTAGTGCTTCTTTACAAAGTTGCAATGTTGTCAAAAGCACAAAAGAACATCATTTGTCAACTTATGTCACTTCCAGTGTAGCAGATTAGAAAATTGATGTCTCTGTCAAAATGATTTCCAGATCATCTTCCAAAGATTACCTCCTCAAATTTTTCTTGAAGTTTATATTTTCCAACGTTTTTATCTGTGTGATTGAAAGATTAACATGTTTTTCCCTTGTCTCCTTGGAGACCTTGAAATTCAGATGCTGTATATTTTAACCCACAACATAAACAAAATTAAAGAAAAAATAAAGTCTGCCCTTACTCTGATCATGGCTCATAACTGTACTCAGTTCTGTGATAGTCTGACAAATGCAAGATTTAGGGGATATTTTTCACTTTTTACGGTTTGGGGTTTTTTTATTATTTTAGAACTATTATCAAGTTTATTTTCTGAGGGTAGGTTGATTCAGATATAAGCAGAAATTTAGGAATTACTAAATTTGAATGACAATTCAAAAAGCCAGCTTTTTCTCTCCTAGATTTCCCTCTTCATAACATTTCCCAACGTCACCCTATTTCTTTGTGTGAGAAAAAATCCTCTGGATCCAAAGTTCTATCTTGCTCCCCGCTGCTCTAGTTCACAGCCCAGTTAAAGCCTTAGCTGAGTGGCTGATGTATATGGAACAATTTTCCTACTGTTTAATCAATGTCCTAAATTGGTCCAATGTAAAAGTCAAAGGTTAAAATCCTGCAAGTCTTCTGAGCAGATCAGATTAAAAAAAAAAAAAAAAAAAAAAGGCAAAAAACTTTATTATGTGATCCAAAGTTTTGGATCAAGTCTTTTGTCTTTTTGTTTGGACCAAGGCTTTTGCCAAGGCATAGTTATGTTTCAAATACAGTATTTTGTGCCACTGCTGTCACGTGCAATGTCTTCCCTGCTCCTACCCCTTCATTCTTCCCTTTGAGGTGAACTCCTTCCCTGGAGGGTTAATTAATTTGCTGACAATGTGCAAGAGAGGGGACCCTCCATCAGACAAACAGCAGTCTTTCTGGAGTTATGACAATACTCAAATTTGTTATCATATTCCTGCAAAATTATATGATTGCTTCAATGTAACTGTAAAAAAACCCCATTAATTTTGTTTGAATAGCTATTTACAAAGGAGTTTATTGAATGGATGATAAGTACTTATATTTTTTTTTCCTAGTTGGGATTTATCTTTAAAATATCCTGTTTACTTAACATCCCTATGTTATCATTACTGTGAAGATTTCGTTGTTTCCTTTCTCTTGAGAAGATATGCCAGTATTTTTGTAATGAAGCTGAATACAAAGCTGACTCATAGCAAACAGGAGTTGGTCTCTCCTAAACAATTCTCAGAATCTGGCATCTTTACCCATTTCTTTCCTCTTCCACTTTGGACCTTAATGAGGAAAAATGATACAGGCTCTTGAGCAAGAGTTTCTTCTCTCCTGTGATGTCTAATTTTTAAAATATTTCCAAGATTGAAAAGCACTGTTAAGAGATAATCTGAGTCAATATTAGCATACTAACCATCTGTAAGGTTGTCAAGGAAGGCTTAGAATTTATTACTTAGTACTGAATATGTTAGAATATTTCTTAACAGGAACAGCAATAATATGAACAATATGCTGCATAGTCCAACACTGATATAGATATTAAAAAAAATAAATTTGTATATATAAAAATATTTTTCTTGGCAAATTGTAGGTACTCTGTTTCCCTTTAGCAGTATATTCAGACCAATGAATATTTGTTTTCTCACTTAAAAAATGCATCAAGAAATTTTAGACATACATAGTCATAACCAAAGGAGAAAGATTGATGGCCATACTGGAAACACTGTAATTTTAACTTCTCATTTTAGAAGTGGAAACACTTGATGTGAGCAATTTTTTGAAGTGCTGAGAGGAATGTCATGTCTGAACATTTTGTAGAATTTGTTGATGATCTGTAGCTCTCAGTTCTCCTTTGAAAATCCATCTCCTCTTGGTGTACAAGTAGAAACTCACATGGGCATGTATAATGATTCTAGTCTGTACTTAAACCAGCACATTACCTTTATGAAGATGACCAGAATACACTCCTCTGCAATATTCTCAGTTTGCAACTAAATTAATGTTGTATTTGAATAATCAGAGACTTGGGAATCAACTCCCATTGCAACCTTTGGCAGATCAGCACACCCGGAGCTCTGGCAATGTGTGTGTGACACTGCATGAAACTATTTGAGGAACTTGCTTATAAAAATCTGTTTGCAAGATTCTTGTAAAATGGTTATTAGAAACTAAAGCTTCACTTTTGGATTTAAAGTAGATATTTTTGGGGCTTTTTTATATTACTGCATTAGCTGAGATAACTTCATGTTAGAAATAGAGAAAAGTCATTTCTTTCACAAAAATTAATAATTAGTTGTGCTTTTTATTCTCTCAAAACCTATTAAGCAGATTGAAAAAATAGGTTTGAATAAATGGAGGTGTCTGCTGTAAAATATGTGCAAATCTGCTGAAAATAGTAGATTTGCAACAGTTAAGTATAATTATATAAATATTCATGCTGCTTTTAACAGACATTTGCTACTTATAAAGGAAAATATTGTCTACAAAAATATTTGTATCTAGTCTTTATCATTGCTGTACACTTTTGTTATTAACAGGATTCCTAATGTGGCGGTATGGAAGCCTTAGTCCTTAATTTTCCTTTCCTCTAAATTTTTCTGAGTTCTTCGTTGACAAAGTGTCTTGATTTGGAAAGGAAAATGATTAAAAATAATCTACAGACTTTGGTAACTTACTACTTCCTTCAGAGCCAAGTCAATCTTCAAGCTAAAGCTTGTGATTTAGAGGTATCTTCTAATATGAGTATGGAAATCATCTGGGATAAAGCAGCATTAATATATCAGTGTTTTTTTACAAAATACGATGTCATTGTTTATCTAGGCATGTCTAGTGTCTGCTTGAAATAGCTGAGATTGTGATGAGGAACTGGGGATTTTGGACTGAAGTTGAGCAAGGGAAAAATGGGACAGTGGGGGAAGGTGATCTAGCTTTGTTTTGGTTTTGTTTGTTTTTTTTTGTCTCATCATTCTAATCTAACTGGCAAAGTATTAAATTACTTTATGTTCCTTGTGGTTTGGTAAGTGATCTTCATGGCCTTTCATCAGCTCATGAGCTTGTTTTTGTCTGTTTTTCTTGTCCTGTTTTTTTTTGTGAGGGGGAGTGAGACAGCTAGGTGGGCAGCTGTCTCGAGTCAACCCACCACAGGCAAAGAAAATGACCACCTAACATCAAATGAGACATAAATACAACAGCAAATAAACAGATATTTCTACAGAGGGCAATGACATTTGATCTCCCTCAGCACAGCAGTCAGTGTTAAGACTACCCAAGTTTGTCTTTTTTAGTTCTTCATGCTCTGTCATGGAATCGATAAAAGTAAATTGTATTTCATACTGCAAAGTCTGTTTAAACCACAGGTTATGTTAAGATAAAGTTTTTGGTAATTAGTTCAGCAGTTTAGCTTTAGCTGTTCTTGTATTTTTCTATCTATTTTATCATTATTGTGCTGAAATGGAAGATACTGAAAATACTGAGATTTGTCTTTAAGCAGTTACAGGTTTTGAGATATTTTTTACCTTTAAATACCTGAGCCTAACTCTCTATGTGTCTATTCCTTTTCTGGTTTTGCATGATTGAACAAGTGAAAGTGACTGTCTTCAATACATTGTCAAGAAATTATAATTTAGCAGTGAGAAATACTACTTCAGTATGGTGGTTTAATTGAAATTTTGTGTCTCGATACAGTTCAAGGACTTAAGCTGTTCTTGAAAGAGCTTGCTTGATGTTAGCTTTCAGATTTATGAAATGCTGGGACACAAATGTGCTTCTTCTTTCTCATGTTAAGGAGAATAAATGGCTTGCTTGCAGTTTTCCTTTTAATTGCCAAATTCTGTAAAATGTCTGTTGTATGGTTTTGGGTTGGGTTGTTTGGTTGGTCGGATGCTTCTGTTTGTCTTGTTAACTACTTTGTTTAATCCTAGATGTGCCTGAAACCTTTTTTTTTCTGTGTAGGTTTACAGGGTTGAGGGTTCCCCTCAACTCTTTGTGGCCTTGGCATGCCAATGGATCAGATTCTTAAAATGGAAATGAATTCAATTTTTCATGCTTTATGAAAGCAGCTGAGTTGTGCACAGTCCACTTAGTAGTTTCATGTATTTTATTAGCCAGAGGAAATTTCTTGCTACAAAGAGTGTAGCTGTCCACATTTGTCTTCCCCTGAACTTGAAGTCACTTATTATGTTTTAGGCTCCAGCTGCAGTGTTTTAGACATGGTAAAGATACTATTGTTTATTATCCATCTGCATGGATAGGCCTCTGTAAGCAAACAGAAACAATGCTAACAGTGTGGGATCCCTCAAGAAGTTCATGATCTTTCTGGATCAGCTAGCAAATAATGCTTGCTTAGAACTATCATGAGCAGGCAGTAATTACATACAAAAGCAAACTATCTTGGGTGCCTGAGACCTCTTTCTCCTTTCTGAAGCTGATTAAATAATGTAAATGCCTGCATACATACATAATAAGCATCTGTGTGGTTGGACTGCCGGAAACAAACACATTTATCATCATTGCTGGGGACTTGTTGTGTCGTGCAAATGTGTCATCTAAGTCTGGTACAGCAGTAGCCCTGTGACAGATTTAACAAGTTTAGATGACCTACAAAAAAAGCTTTGCAAAACATTACAGATAATGCTATGCAAATTGACAAGTAGCATAGACAAAAAGCTTAATAATTACTCCTTTTCCTTTTAAAACATTTTTCTCTTTTGGAGGTCAAGCCAGGTTAATTTATAGAGTCTGAAAGTGTCTGTTACACACGCTGTGGTCATTTTTCAGAAAATGTAGGGGGAAAATAAAACAACCCAAACAGGCTAAATTAGGAAAAGTGATCAGTGTAGATTATTTTATCAGGTCTTCACTGAGCCTCAAAGGTCAGGGAATCTCAGTTTGCAGTGGGAAAAGCTCCAACAGAACCAACACTCAGAGTTAATGTGACCATGCTGGGTTAGAAAATTTTTTAAAAGAACCAAAAATCCCCAACAAACCATTGAAAAGTAATTGCTCCAGCGATTATACATTCCTATGTTGAAGGATTTCTACTGGATCATATCAGTGACATCTAATTTATGGGTCAGAGTTCCCATAGTGCTGTCTCGTTATGTGCTTTCCAACAGCGCATCTTTTCTCACCAGAGGACTTCATTCTGTTGGCAGTGTTTGTGGATTCATGGCCATTAGGTTGAACTTGGTTCAAATATTTTTCAGTAAAGTCTAACCTTTTCCCTTGGTCCTACAGACAAGGAAGTGATTAATTTTGCATGTTTTTAGTAGGTTTGCTAGCTTTAAATAATTAGTTGTACATGAGTTTCTGTGTTTTAAAGTGGACTACTTTTAATCATTCACCCTGATCCTAAAAGAGTCCTTACTACATCAGCTACACCTTGTGTTAATGGACTGGATATTTTTGGTACTTGGTTGTCTTTCAAGATCACTGTGAAGTGTGAATCTACTGCAGAATGTGAAAAACAACTTTGGATGATTTTTTTTTACAAAAAAGGACACCAGTATGATTGCATTGAGCAGTGAAGGAGAGCTGGAGACTCTTGAGTTTTCCATTTGAATAAGAATTTAGCTTCTGAATCCTATCTTTTGATCAACACCATCTACCTCTTCTAGAGAAGTAAATTTGAAGCAACTTTACTAGGTTTCTTTCAAGTGAGCTTCAACTGGCAGATCCAGCCTGTTGACTGTGGGGCATGAGGTGTACGGGCTCAGCACAGCTCCAAGATAACCTCTTTCTGAAACATGGGAAGTATGGAGACTCTCAGCTGTGCCATTCCTCAGGTTGGCACTTTCTGGGCTTTGCTGCTGGCTAAAACAGGCTGCTCTCTGAGATATCTCAAGAGCTGGAAACTGTGCTGTGGAAAAGGTGTGGCTAAGCTGCCTTAGCAAGGGCTTAATGGTGTTATTGCACTGACCACGTGCAATAAGGCCACGTGCAGTACAGACTGCTCTGCAGGCACGTCAGGTCATGGCTTTCTAATCCGTGACTAAGCATGTAGGACAGAGGGACATGTACATTTCTAAATGTCCAAGATAAAGAATTTTGCACCAGCCTGGGGAATGGTCACTAGCCAGCTCAGATGTAAATGTAATATGGTTTGGGAAAAAATTCTGCTCTGATGTCTTGAGAACTTCTTTTGAAGTCTCCTTGGGAAACGGCTCAGTCATTTGGGTAGTTTTGGCAAGTGCTTGCATGAAACTAGAACGAGCAGTAGAGATACTGATATGTAAAAAGACACCAGTGCATTTTTTGCAGGACTCTCAGTGCAGTTTTGAGAAAGGCAAATGCTGTATCATGTAGGTGAATGACTGGTTTAAATTACTATACCCTGTTAGCTTTGTATTATATTTGACAGAACTCTGAAATCTATTTTTGCAGGGTTTTCATTAAAGATTAGCAGCCTAAGGTCAGAACTACTTCCTCAACTTCACTCTAGTAATAGTAAGAGGTGGGGAAAAAAAAGAGAACTCAAGTCATGGCCCTTCTGAGAAAATTGAGAATTTTATCAAAGGTCTTCTAAAGAAGAGTCATGAGTTGACAACATCTGTATGGATCTGACTCTGGGTTCTGGATGCAGGGCAAAATGAGGACCTAATACTACAGGAAAACAAGCTAGCTCTCTCAGATTAGTGAAGCTTGGTAAAGAACTTTTTTAATTCAAATCAAAGCTCACTTCTCAGACTGACTATTTTCACACTGGATATTTTGTTAGCCCAAGCAAATGATAAGAGAAGGCAAAGGAGAGAGGGGAAGAGTGGGGTTTCAAGCCTTCTGAAAAGATAGTGTTCAAGTAAAATACACACTCCTCATCCTGTCACTCAAAGGTGACAAACCCTAAGCCACTTGGTTTTTTGATTAGTAGCTGCTGGGGTTTTTTGTGTGTGCTTGTTTTTTACTGCAAGATCTGAGTGGTAAAGGATGTTAAAGCATTTCAGTGTTGTACTGTTCAGTGTGCTCCAATATCATCCAATACATCATTTGGAAATCTGGGGATGAGCACCGTCGACAAGTCACTGCAGAAGTTTCAACATTAATAATTACAGTTGGAAATCTAATAATTTAGTTAGGTGATTTTTTTTTTCTGTATAATACTTTTAACTTCTGCCAACACAGAAACACGTTGATGAGGTGGCCTCATCCCTGTCTTCAGTTTCACCTTTTTCTTTCCTGTTGCCTCATCTCCACTGTTTAGAGAATTTTGGCTTCAGTCAGATTGATTATTTCAGTAGGGTAAAAAAATTAGTATTAGGCAACGAAGACAAGCATTCCTGCTTGTTAGGAGCATTATAAATGCTGAGAAATTCTTTATCAAGGCAAGTTATGAATTATGTACTAATAGAAGAAAAACTTGGAAGATGAAAACCATCACATGACCAATCAGGTTAAGAAAACCAAGAAAGCCTTTAAAAGTGTTACTCTTTTATCTGTTCAAAGTGGAATATTGCTGTGCTGGTTTGTTGCCTGTTTAGTAGACTATACTTAGAGAAGAACACATCTTGTAAGTGGGTTCCAGGCCAAATCCAAGATACTTGTATTGTTGCTTATGTGAAAGTATGAAAAAACATTAGAGACTGTAAACCAATTGGTGCAAGAATCAGTTTAAGAAAAAAGGAGCAACCAACTCTTCTCTCAGTACAACACTGGTTAAATGCAATGTGGTTTTATATACTTTGTTATAAAACATAACCTGTTGGTCGCTGCCAGAGGCAAACCTGTTGCACTGCTTCATCCAAGAGACAATCTTTTGTCCCAAATCTGTTTCTCTGAGATCGGTAGGAGGCCAGGACTGCCTTCTCTTTCTGAGTTTTTCATGTTCTGTTACAGAGGACTCATTCAAAAATGTGCATTTTATTCCTGTTAAGGAAACCAAAATTTCAAGATTTGGCCTTTTCTCACCTATGCAAATGTAAGATGAAAACACCATCTGATAAAATTTATTTAGGACTAAAATTCAAATAATCTTCTGATACTTGAAATTTCAGTACTCTCAGAAAATATTCTGTTCATGAACCCTAGCAAGCTTTGCAACTGCTTACTTCTTCCCATCCCCTTTTATTCCCTTAATTAGTTATCAATTTATAGGAATTTCAATGAAAAGACTACCCAAGGGAAATCAGTCTGTAAAGTCCATTTGAACACTTTAGAGTTCAAATACCCTCTCTACTGAGCAAACAAGAAGAGGGGTGATGAATATTGAAGTCTATCCTCATTACAGCATAGCACCTGAGAGTGTGCAGCTGTAATCCACAAGACATTGGCTTTGTAGATTTGGCTTTTTCTAACATGTGAGTGTCAGGTTCTCCAGCATGCCAATTATCATTGCTATATACTGTTTTTTCTAGATTTATATTGATGTGGGATAAATATTATGATTTTTCTTTCACATAGATTAGCCATAATTTCAAACAATTTTCAAACAAAGGATCCTCCTAAGTCTTAGTTCTGAAAATTTACTGTTAAAACACAGTTCAGGTCCAGGTGTTAACTGCAGTCCTTCAGTAGTTCAGCATCTATAGTTTATAGTAATACTTTTCTCCAGAATAAAATTAACCCAAATTATCTCAACTATGTTATTTGGCCCAGTTGCCTGTTCAGAATGCTGTGAATAAGAGCCAAGAACTTACTTCATGTGCACACAAGTATATTTTGCAGACAAAACTTAGTTACTTCTTTGCACAAGAAATATTTACATTCTGAATTTTCATGTCAAATTATGTAGATACTTAAAGTTTACATACATTTAAAAAGAATTCCTAAGGCATTAGACAAATTCAAGGACAAAACCATTCCTGAAGGACAAATAACTAGGGGGTGTGAATTCTGGTTTTAATGAACAGTAGTTGAAGGCTGGGCAAATACACTAGCAGCTTGTTTATATTCTAATTATCCTGTGTCCTGGGCTTTGTCTGGATCTCATTCCTGGGTTGTGTATTAGAATATGTTTGAAGTCAGGCAAGGACCATTCTATTTTGTTCCAAAAAAATCAATTTAAATGAGCTGTTTCAGAATGATATCATGCATTATCTAAAATATCAGACATTTGGATATGGTTCCTGGTTGTCCTTGCATGATCATGAAATAATAAGATTCCATTTGTACTTTGAAGGAAAAAACATATTTCAGATTAGGTTGATAACTTTAATGTAAATATTGATAAGTACCTCCTGTGATACAGCCATTGTTCCTAAAAAATAAAGCTCCCAAAGCTCTTGTAGTTTGTTCTCTGACTTCACAGGTAACACTGGGATTTCAAATTTTTAAGTGTGCTGCATGTGTTGTATCAGACATCAAACGGTTGCGTCTTACTGTTTTGAGCAATGTAGTGTTCAGTAGTAAAAGGTGAACAAAGCTCTTGAGCTTAGTGCCAGCATTTCTAGAGAATAGTGCTGATAAATTAATTAAGAATAGCATAGAGACATGAAGCATGAACATAAATATTTGATAGCACACTACAAATCTTCATAGTTACATTTCGTTCATTGTGACCAGGAAGCAGGTCCTTACAGGATAGCTTTCCTGTCGTTGGTTGGTTTTGGGTTTGGGGTTTTTCCTCTTGTGAACCATGAGTAGTGTCACACAAAATTACACAATGAATGCTTTCTATATTTCTATAGACTGTAGGGCTTACTGTGGTTGACACAAATTTAAGTGTGCACTTTGGCAATTATTGTCAAAGTTGCTTTGAAAAGCAAGCCCTGCCCAACAGTATTCTCCACATGCTGAAGACTGTGCAAGAAAAGAATTATCTCAGCCCCAAAGTTTGTTATATTTTGTAAGTCAGTGGTGTACAAATGCAGTGGGGGAAAAGAAAACAAACCAGAAAAAAAAGCCAAACTTCCCCAGGCTTCTGTAATTTGATGCACAAACTGATCTATAGTGAAGTTTGAGGCCAGGCCAATTATTAGCATATGCCAGCTAGACCCTTTGACTTTTTTGTGCAAATTAAATAATCACGTTCATGACATAATTTCAAACGCAGATTTTTGTAGCATAAAGCATACGGGACTTGGAAAGTACGGCCATAAAAGTCTGAAGTGCCTGTTTCCAACACTGCAGGGAAAGGGATTGTACTAGTAAATGTTGAAAGCAGGCTGTTTTTGACATAAATTCATTGAGATGTCTTGCAGAGTTTGAAGTCAGAAAACAATTTTACATTTACTGGCTTCATTAAACATTACTTCTGACAATGGAATCATAAATATTTTCCTCCTCTCTTTGCAATGCAGACTGTCTAGTGTTAGGTCCTAACAATTTTGAGTAAGGAACTTGCCTTAATGCTGATGAATATTTTTTAGAAAATATTTCTAATTTGGGATCTGATTAGACTGGTTAATGGAGCTATTAGAATTTTGACGAATTAAATTATGGTGGATACCTGGAACATAATGTTTAGATTGCGATCTGGTTCACTTTTCTTGTGACTGTTTAAGTGCTCATCTTTCTGTTTCCTTGCCTCTTCAGCAGCTGGTTGCCTGTACAAAACCCAGTCCCTCAGATGTTTGCACTCATCTGCTCCATGTCTCCATGCACAGAGGGGAAAAAAGTGTCATGAGTCACATGTTTCCAGCCTGTTAGATCTAAAGCCATGAGTAGATTTTAAACATACAGGTCATGCTGCAGTCCTAGCTGTTTGGAAGATCTTATTTGCAGTCTTTGTCTTGTCAACTTTGTCCCACTTTCTACTTTTTTTGCTCAGTCTTTCTTCATTTTATCTTTCTTCTCTTTCCATTCTTGCTCTCATGTCATTCCTTTATAGCTGCATTTTCAGGCTGCAGTTGTACAGATAAGTCAGTATTTGGTATCCGTGTTTCATCTTCTGACAAGTCCATCACTTACCCGTGACTGGAAGTTCCATTTTGTGCAAAACTCTCCTCTTTGCCCAAACTTTGCATGCTGCCAGGGAATCAAAGCAAATAGATTGGCAGCTGATGATTGCATCAGGTGCAGCATCTTGTCCTCAATTTCCTCACAGCAGATAATGCCTTTTGCTGCACCAGAACTTCAACTGGCAGTACCCCAACAAAACCCCAGCAAGCCATTTCACTATGTGGTAATCTTCCACCAGCTGGGACTGGAGAACCTGAGGAATTGAGTTATTCACAGATGAGATTTCTAAGAATATGCTTTATACTGATTTAATATGATACAATTTCTAGCAGTGGTACATTTTAAAATACCTATGTAATAGCTCTGGGTTCTGGCTGTGCGTCTCAGTGTGTGAGTAAAACTTCAATTCTCCTTCCCAGAGTTAGGTGATGAATCTTTCTGTTTGCTGAGAAAAATTCACATCTCTGTTTTAGTGAGAAACCAAGCACATTGAGTCTAATTCATGGCTTTCTCCCTGAGTACTCCATGAGCTTATTTTAAATAAAACACCCATAACTGTTAATAATAAGAGCCAGAAAAAAATAACATGTCACATAAGCTGGAAATTGTGATTTATTCAAGCAGTCACATGCTGAATTCAAGTGAATAATGCAGAAAAGATGGGGCAATACCACTGCTGCCTGGTCTGGTCTGCTCACCTACCATTGGCAGTCTATATATCCTTCTGTAGGTCAGAACAGACTATTATTGTAGTAATAGAGCATATAAATGTAATATAAAAAAATGTAATATAAACTAGAAAAGCCCAGAAATTTATTTTGCATGGCCACTGGAGCTGTGTCCCAGGTGTAACATGGACATTGTATTAAAATCTGTTCACAACTTAGTTGAGCAGAGATGACATACAGCATGGTTGTTCCCTAGCGAGATGGAGGTGAAACACTTTATCTTATTTTCAGTGTTCTTCTAAAATGAAATCTTAGCTACCCTTAACATCTGTGGCTAAAAAAAAAATCATTTGTGGTTTATTGTGGACATAGAAAACAATAGATGCTGTATAGGCAACAATATGCTGTGGCAAAATCTGAAAGTTGAAATTGGTTTTGAGAGAAAATTCTGCTTTTTTTTTTCCCTACCATTGAAAGTCAAATGACAACTACAAATATTTTTGTCTTGCTTTTGATGTCTTAGTAATAACATGAGGTCTTTAATCCCTCAATAACACAATATAGCCATACTATATCAGTATTCCATCTTGTTGAGCCAGTGCTTAGCTAGTGGGAGTGGAGAAAATAGTGCTGCAGCAATTTATAGGGCAAATACTGCTCTTCCTGTAACTGCAGTAAATCTAGTCCACATAATATCTAATTTATTTATCCATGGAGGATCTCATAATTTGGCACAAAACCCCTGATGCTTTCTTTAGGAGAATTAACAGTTTCCATGACAGATATGACTGCTTAAATGCCTATTCAAATAAGTGAATTTGATACCTCTAAATCCAATATTATTACTGTTGGATTGCAATTTTTATTGGAGGAAGTAGAAAAGCAAGGATTTTTCTGTTAGTAAAAGCTGGGATTCTTGTTTTAGATTTTATTATTTTCCCTTTCAACTGCTGACAACCTCCACTACTTGACAGCTGACACAATCTATGCATGCAGTGTTGTATTTCTCAGGAATTTTCTATATCATAGGCAGAGCTGCTGGGATAGATATGTGTATCTATCACAGATATGTGTATCAGTGGTGATTTTGACTGATCATGACTAGCCCAATAGCCTCATTTCTAGGATTTGGTTATTTTTGAGTTGGTTGCAGCTAATTACCCATAATTCAATATATATACAAACATCTGTAAAAAAGAATGCATCTGGGAGGCTTGCAAAAAAAAAAAAAAAAAAAAAAAAAAACAACCAGAAAACAAATCCTTCAAACTTCACCATCATAGTATAAAAAGCTAAGGTTGCATGACTGCCCACACTTCATTTTCAGAAATCTCTGTATTTAAATATAGATAATTTTACAAGATGGAATAATTACTGAATAACTATGGCTCACTTGGTGAAGTTTTGGTTCTGTTACTATCTCATTTATTTATTTACCTTCTGGGTGAAAATCCCTTCATATCATACAGGTTATGATAACAGTGGGGATAATTTAACCCAGTATTTAGTCTAATCCTAACCTGAGAATTCTGAAGGCCGTCACACCCAATATTAGCCAACAGGGTTCAGACTTACAAGGATCTTGCAAGTCAGATTTTCGTGCAACCTGTAGTACTACTAGGCATCAGATGTTTCTATGTCTAATTTAGGTTTCACCTGAAGTAACAGCTTTGGCCTGATACAGCTTTACCCATCTGTTGAGAGTCTTTTTAGAGGGATAGAGGTTTAAAAGGTTTACTCTGATATGTTTCCATTCCTGTAGCTTTCTCTCCTTTCTTCTGCGTCTTTCTGTTGTGCTTTTATTCATCTCAAGGAAAAGACCAAGCTCAAAACCTGACTCAGACATTTCGGCAGGGCTTCAAAGGTGGCTTCAACAAATCCTACCCATCCCAAGATAAATTTTTGTATTTCTGTGTATAGTCTTAATATCTGAAATGGCTCTGCGGAGAGGGGAGGATCATTCCTTTGCCAAGAGCTCTTGCCAGGAATTGATGTTTTCTCTGTAGAATTTGTACACTATATGTCTAGTGGGGACAAAGAATCATGGTAGCATAATTAAGCTGCAGAATTAACATCAGCAATATTTAAAATTTGGGCCCAAAGAGGCCTGAAAGTTAGAGAGGAAATTAACCAGGCCATACTTTTGGGTTCAAAGAAGATAAAGTTTGTAGTAGTTTACAAGTGAGACTGCATTGTGTTTCTGCATCTGAATGTTCATTATAAAGCTTCCATTATAAAGAAAATTCATAATGATTAGTCTGCTGTGGGCTGGATTCATTAAAGGGATTAGCTTGTCTTTGGGCATATGTGTTTATGTAGCTCTGAGTGTGATATGTGTATATAAATCTATTCCCACACAGAAGACTTTGTTAGCTTTAACTTGAGATTGCTTGACAACATAGCCCACCAACACAACCTGTAAGGAGGGGGGAAAAGCAAAGCTGTATTTTCTGTATTCCTCACTCTATCCTCACTCCATGTTGTATTCATTAATTAGGTCTAATTACTCTTTCTGTGCCTTTTGCAGAAACTCCACATCTCTTCATTCCAGATGATAGGAAAGCAGTTCAGACCTCAACCCACTTTCTTGAATATATGGTCATGATTTTTTTCTGGTAATGGCTGAAGGTGTTATCAATGACATGATATGTTCTCCCACCCCCTGTTTTTCACAGTTTGCAAACTTACAGGCTTTGTAACTTTGCCTACTTTTATGTTAGGCAGGACTGCAGGTGGAATTTGTCAAAGGAAATCATCTTGAGTTGTGGTGTTTTGAAAATGTCAGTGTATCATGTTGGTTTTGTCTTGTTCTTAATTTGCCTATATTTACATCCAATTCCACTCTGCTTTTAATATGTTCTGAGAGTATATAATAATTATTTGTGATAATGGTTACATATGGATGATGGGACAGCTGAGCTTAGTGGGTAGTGCCAATGCTTCACCAGGATAAGCGCTGTGGGCAGTTCTGAATGTGACAACAACTAAGGAACTATTCCATCCAAATATAACTCCCCTTTAAGGGTTTTTCCTTCCTATTAGATCATTTCTACTTGCTTTGCAGAATGTATCCTAAGCTGTGATTGGCATTCTCAGAAGGTTACATTTGCCAGATGAACATGGCTGTAGCCATCAACTGAAGGATTGTTCCCTAGTGGTTTATCTAATAAATAGGCTTTTTTTTCTGGAAATGTCACATGTATATGTAAGGGCCAAAGGTCATTTGGCATTTCTGCCAGACCCCCTCCATCATGCTACATTTACTGTCACAAGACATTTAGTTTCATAAGAGAGCAGCTGTGCCAAGTATTCCTAGCAAAAATTGAGTACCAGTCAAAACTGCTTTGACTGACGAACATGCTACAGGATCATAAAAAACTTGCAAATATGCCTCAGAAGTTAGGAAATGCTACTCTTCCCAGTCTATCTGGAGAATGGGTGGGCTTTTCCTCAGGTTACCAGTGCTCTGCTTTGTGTTACTCCTGTGGATTTGCTAGCAGTTGTGTATAGTGGTGTTCTCTGCTACTGGAAATCAGCAAAAGGATTTTGCTATGGCCAAAGAGTCCTTTCATAAAGCACAGAGAGGCTGTGAGGCTACTACATATGTAACACATGGTTTTCACTAATGAATGGAACAGTTTCATTTGAGGATATTGGATTTTTTATGGAATTACAGAATATGGCAATGTTGGCATCTTGATTTATTATTTTATTTAAGCCACACTGAGGGAATTCATAGTATCAGTCTAATCTAGTAATTGGGTTTATATATTCTGTGACACACTGAAGTACAAGTTAACTTCTGGGTCCTTTTTCTTACCTTCTTGCTTATATGCATACTACATATCAAGATGGAAGATGAATAATGTGTTCCTTAGTCTGTCCATACATTAGCTCTACCTAATTTCTCTTGCTCTTTCCCGGTCTCAAATTCCTTTCACCCCTTGATTAGTAACCATGGTGCTTGTAACACACTGCAATTATAGATTGGAATGTACCAGCACAGAGTAATTTATGCAAAAGTAATTACTTAAATGACTCTTCATTATATTGCAATCAAATCCTAGATGCTCTGGTATAGATGTCATATATCCGATCTCAGCATGCTACTTAAAGTCTTTTGAGTCGAATTCTGGAACTATGTAAATCAGTGCAGTTCCTCTATACAGCTCTAGTGCTTTGAAAAGGGCTGCACAGACCTGTGCAACTATAAAAGAAAAGAATTTGAACTTACAAACCAACACAGGTAGATTTGAGTGAGCCTAAAGTACTCTGAGAACAAAAGTCTCAACAGTCTTAACAATGACAGCGATCAAATTCTTTCTTCTCTCAAATTCCTTTGAGATAATTTTCTGCATTTTTACTTTAGCTCCTGAGTTAGCCACAAAAAGGTGAGTGAAGCTGGTTTCAATTTAAGCTGTACTGGGTTTTTTGTTGCTTGTGGGGAGGAGGGGGGTTGCTGACTGAGTGAAGCCCTCAGCAGTGTGGTAGTCCCAGCTTATCTTGTGATCCCACTTAAGCTTTATGATACCTAAGTTGTCTTTGGCCGTTCTCGTGGCAATTTTAGGCAAATCTGGCAGCAGCTTATTTGGAGAACTGCTTTGCAAGATGTGTAACTGAGGCCTCAATGTACTAATGAAATTAACATGTCTGCATCATGTTGCAGGGTAGTGAGGAGAGTTTCTAGAGAGACAGTGGCTTTAATTCAGAGTATTATAGTTAATTGAACTCTGATTAATGTGGAAACTCACCCTCATCTCCTCTGTAATTCAGGGTGAAATTTAAAACCACCCCAAATTTCTGGCAAAGCACAGAAAGGTTATTATCCACCATGCTTGTGCAAGTACTGTTTCTGTATTTTAGGCAATGCAGCAATGTTTGTTTTGCTTTGAGTGAGTGCAAGGAGACTCTCCTTTGCTGATTCCAGTTTTCATTATATATAGAGATTTTCATAGTGCACATCAGTTTAATCAAATCTTATGTAAAATAATTACAGGAAAGTCTAAAAAATCTCTCAGCTGTGGTACTTAATGTGGTCAGCAGGAACTGCCAGTGAGAATCCATCCATCTTTCTGGTTCAGCTACTTTGTCATTAGGTAAACAGCATGGCATCTGTATTTCACAAAAGTATTTCTTCCAGCAAGACACTGTTTCCTGCTTTGTTCGAAACAATCAGTGCTAAATGTCTTTACTTCTTTATAATTCCACCTCCTGCCCTCCTTTCTGTCTAGTAGGAGACAATGGCAGTTTGATCTCAATTTCCTCACGAAGAGATGATGCCACATATGAAATATTTTTATATAGGTCCTCGGCTAAGTTTATTTGTATTAAAACTTAAGCAAAACTTGAGCAGCAAGTTTAATGCTGACCAAAGAGACAGTACAGCTGCACTATTGCTACAGCTGTAGTAGATTTGCTACTAATCCCAGACTTGCAAAAGTAAAGGTTTATGTGAAGAACAGATATTTGCTAGTTGCTCTTATTCTGCTATTTTAAATAGCTTTAGACTATCAAAATATCTTTAGACTATGCAGAGATAATTATTGAGGCTTTGCTTCAGTTTGGATGCAGGGGTCTGAAAGGTAGGTTTTCCAGAGCTGGTGAATGTATGAATTATCGTGAATTGTCAAAATCACAGATTTTAAGTCCTCAAGAAGAAAGAAAAGGATCTCCATTATATACATGACTTTTGAAAAGTGTTTCCCCTTTTTACAATACACAGTGTTACAATTTCAGGCTCTACAGGTCTTTTTAGATAATGTCCTTCCATTTTTCACTAGTTCTGGGCAGACATATCTCATTTTACATTTGGAAGGACAGTGCATATTTGAGGTTAAGATGTCCATTTCTCCTGCAGATGGTTTTTTTCAATTTGGAGAATGTGTCTAGCTGGTAAGTGATTACCCTATGATTACCTTATGTGCGACTACATGGTCATTTTAGTCTGCCAAGGGAGCAGAACCAGTGAATGAGCACAGATTTTGGTAGTCCCTAGCCAGAAGTGCCTGGCAGGTTGGTGGATGTAGTTAAGGCCACACCTCTGCCTTTGCTGTTATCTTTGTGCCTGGCAAATGAACACTAGTATGAGGTTGTCCTCCTGGTGAAACCCTACCTGCCTGAAGTATATCGATCACTTAGGTTATGACACGCTGAAAGGCATTACAACCCCCACCATACAACACCTGTCTCCCCACACAATTGTATTTAGGGAGCAGTGATGACTCAAGAAAGGAGAGCACAGTGATACAATTGTTGCTGTCCTGGTTTAGAGACAGGTATCTGCCAGGGGAAAACTGGAGTTTTCCCTGGAATGGAGAATGTAACCCCCCTTCCCTCCAAATTACTATAATTTTGCAATTAAGGGCTTTCAGGCAAAGATTTGGGAATAG